>CAIGRQ010184009.1:0-16583 GCA_903798375.1 Fraxinus sp. D2006-0159
TGGAAGAGTTTTCTAAAAAAAAAAAACAAAAACTAATTTAATTAGTATTTGAAAACTAATTTTTAAAAGAGATTCAAAAGAGTTTTAGAGAAAATTACGTTAGGTCAACTTCATTTAAAAGCTTTTCTAATTTGAAAAAGCATTTTTAAACAATTAATCAAATTTTGAATTTTAAAAGCTCATTCTGACATTTGTCAAGCGGATCCTAAGACTCCATGAGCAACCTCTGAAAAAACAATATGACAGTTTGGTATTCAACTATGAATTCTCCGATGATGGGGGAATAATATTCTCAGTCATGGTCAAAATTATGCAAAATTCAAAGAAATTAAAATTTTCTCAACATGTACTGGAAAATTGTGATTTTCAATCACATTGTTCATAAATCTCAATGAGACTGTTGACAAACATGTAAAATAAGATTATTTTAGTAAACTTTGTATAATGTTGTTACCTCGTGACAATTTCACTTCGTGAAATTAGATTTCAACATTGTGAGTAACTATCAAATATTATTCAAATCCCAATTCAAATGTCACAAACTAAGTATTGACCAAATGAGGGAGCTGAATCTTATCAAACTATATAAAACCCTTCGGGGCCCAAGTTTTATTTGAATTTTACAAATATATTATTCGTCCAACAATATGCGCAAGACTTGATCATCATATAACCTAAAATGTAATTATTAATATGTTTATCATCCAAAATAAATAAAACCTTAAATTAGAGGCTCCTACATATTCCACGTTAACCTAAACAATATGCTTCCTTATTTTTCAGTATTCCCCATACATAGGAGAAGATGAAAAATTCAAATGAATGAATTAGCCTCGGTTTGGTAAATCAATAAATTATTCATAAAGAGGAATATTAAAATTAATATTAGTAAGATTTTCGAAATATACAAGTAATAAATAGATAGTAACCAACTATCAATATTTTATTAAAATATATATCCGTTCTCCCATTTACCTAAAAAAATATAATATATATGTTTATTTTCTTATTGATTAATTAATATAGTAGTCCTTTTGATGTAGATCGAGTCTACAACACAAAAACAATCGGATTGCACTTTAAGAAAACAAACGTTTTTCTTATTTCATGAACAACCAAAAAATTCTACAAAATATTTTAGAGTCTTAAATACTGAAAGAACAGATAACCTACTAAGCCAACAGTTCCTTAATGGGGTGGACTACAAATCAAAATAAATAAATACTGAAAATAATGAATTAAGAAATATTAAGTGTCGTTTTGACTTAATAAACGAATTCAAACGCCCAAAATTTATCATACATCACGACGAAGCGATGAGTTCAATGTGAATCGTCACAAGCTTTCCAGAATGGGGTCTTGGGCCCAAAAACGGACACCGTATGCAAATATTATCTCATTTTCTTCGAACGTTAACCATCCAAACATTCCTAATATATATGCAAGTGTTTGTTTCTCCACACTAACATCATCACCTTTTCTTTTGCAACTTGTGTTTAATGCTTTTCCTCTTGGCACGATACAAACAAGCTTCAACTTGCTATATATCCTTGCTGCAAAGATTAGGTGTAACGCCCAAATTAAACTGAAGATTTGGCTGCGTTTTCTTAATATCTTGTATATTTCCTTTTCCATTGGCATTTACGTAACTAGATCATAACTTCTGCGGTTTGACTTGGCTTTAAACTGCTGTTTTTCTTTTTCTGATTCGCATTATTAATGTAACTAGTTTATGTCGTTGCCAGCCAAGCAAAAATAGGAAATGAAGATATATAACGTCTTTGAATTTGGGAATGTTTGGTATATTGTATTGATTAAAATTATGTTAGATAATTAAATTTTTTTTTTCTTCTAATGTTCCGGCTATTGCACCATCTAATTTACGTACTAACATGTCATAATCATATATACTCGCGAAGGTGTTGCTTACCAAACTAATAGGGAACGTAAGAACAAAATATAAAAAATAATCTTTCTTGTAGTAACACTCTTAATTAAAAAATTCAAGACATGCTTATTATGCCCTTATCTGGACTCCATTTTACGAAGAAAATACATTTTGTAATAATAAAAAGTTGGAGAATGTGTGGTTGAAAAATAAGAAAAAAATTTGAAATTACGTATAAAATTATTTTATGGAAAAATGTGTAATTAAAAATGATTGTTGAAAAAATAAATTTTGAGAATAATGGCGCGGCTACATATAAAATTAAAGAATTACTAAACGCGCAATACTAAAAGGACTCTACTTTTTGTGATTTTCTAATCAAAGTACATAAAACACTAAAAGATTTTCAAACCTAGGTTGTTAAAATCAACATCAGAATTTGCCAAAACAAATTATGACAAACAACTTTTTTGTCCTTTGCAATTTAGTCCCTTTTTTTTATTTTGCTATAAATTAGATTTTTAAGTAGATTTTGAAAAATTGATAAGATATGTAATTGAAACATTGATAAAAGTTATGAATTTCATAAAATATATTGCTAAATTAATTGTTAATTTTGACTTAAATTTTTATCAATTTTATTAACTAAACAAAGGTCGATGCACATGTATTTTTGAATTTTCTCTAATATCTTGCTCGGACTAAGGTTAGTATATATATGTTGTAACCTTTTTATTTTCATATAACGAAAATTATAAACGTTTTGCTTCCTTGAATGTAAGTCTACTGTTGAACCATATAAATGTGTGTTTTCCCTCTTACTCTCTCTTTGTTGATTCCCTATTCTAAATCATTATTGTTTCACATAATACGACACCATTAATTGAAAGATTGGTTGCTAGACATTCTTGATACGCTTGGACCTTGAGACACGAAGTGGACACCGCACTGATTTTTTTAAATGCAAGATATTTCTTGGGTACAACATTACATTATTAATTGATTAATATTTAAATCCGAAAATTTACGGAGGAATCAAATTCACATACTATCAATAATATCTTTGGATAGAAAAGACTTTTTAAAATGGACAATATGTTTTGTTTTCTAGCGGCTGCGCAATAGAATCCTGCCGGGCCAACATGCTGGTCCAAGGGACTGCGTTATATGTTTGATTTTGATGGAACCACTTGTCAATGTTTAATTACCATTCATATTTGAATACGGACTAAACTGTTTGTACATGGGATTTATTTGTAGAGGATCCTCTGTACAAACATATTTATGGGTATTGTACCGGCAATACATGTATTGTTGGATTGATTTCTTTCTTTCTTTCATATTTTTGTCAACACTCAAAATGAATTATTAAGTGTTTTCCTGTACAATATTTTGTCAAACTTTCCTATACACGTAGCATTTCTCGTTTAGTAATACTACTTGAAAACACATTGAATCGACCTTTATGACGACTTATTCTTCTTAGTTGGCGACTTCGTAGAATCAATTTCTTACTTTTAAGTAGTCATCTTAAAGTTAACATGTCCATAGCAAGGTCCCCTATTAAATAGTTAGAACCCACTATTTTAATTGGGACACAAATATGAATAGATAATACATGTAGTAATTAAACAGTTACAAGAAACATTGAATTACATATAATGAGAGTACTAGAAATTTTCTCCAGAGCAAATGACAATGTCAACATGCTAATGCTGGCATAAGTGAGTTAAATTCGCACAAAGTCTTCGCAGCTTTAAATGTTAGCAAACGGCCAAACCAAATAATATGAGTATCATATTCAAACAAGCCTTTGTAGTATAAAAGTCAATTAAATAATAGAGCAAACAACACAAGTGTGTTGAACTCACACGTCTTTGCGACTCAACATCAGTACACGAGCAAAGGAAATAGTACTTGATTATACGTTGATCACATTCACACAAGCTGTTACGTTGAAATCCTGCAAGTGTACGAGTTTTTTGTACAAGTAATAATTGTGATGAGAAAGTTGTCATCCCACAAGGAATAAAACTCAATTATAGTGTATTTGATATAAATAAATTCATGATTGCAACAAAATATGATTGATTTATATCTAACTATGTTTTATAACTACGAAAGCAATACAAACTGGTTTTAAATCAAATTTGATGAACGTTTTGGATTTCTAACTCCCCTAATGAATTCCTAATTCCAATAATCAACTTGTGATAATTAATTCAATTCATGCAATTGTAACGATCCATAACTCCACTTTTATTTACTATTTTTTTTAAAATATAATAAATCTATGTTTACCACGAGACGACCCTATTCGTAGTCTGAATTCATATGATAAACATGCATTGATGTTTAGGATTATCACACATGACCGCACATGTCATAAATACAATTCCTAATATTTATTGTTTGTGTGTTCCATAAACAATGTTTTCCCTGCAGTGAGTTTTTCAACACTACGAATAAATAACTTATTGCCATAATTGTGCACAAGCATTAAAACAATGTAATTATGTATATTTATGAATCACAATGCAAGAATTAAATTAAAAATACCATATCACAAATTAAAAACTAAGAATCAAAGAGTTTTGTCATCCATCCAATACAAATAAATTTAGTCTAACATATTAATGTAAGAATTACATAGAAAATAAAAGAAAGTCATCATCCAAATCATTAAAATATGAAGAAAATCTGTAAATTTTCAATTAAAGCCTTCAATTCCGAATCCAAGCAATGAGTTTTTCGTTATACGATGTAAATTCTCTTTCTCTCTCTCCCTCCCTCCAAAATCTTGCTCCCAATATGATGATAGATCAATCTTTCACGTTTTGGACCGCTCCCATATATGCAAAGTATCAAAAGATTTTATACAAAAAGTTTTCGAAATAAAATAAGGAAAAAAAAATTTCTTCCCAAAATTGAACAATGTGTACGTATGGTTCGAAGTGGGCGTATGTACAACTATCACGTTTTAGCCTCAGGTCGCTAACTTGGTGGACTTGCGTATGCATAATAATGACTTCTGGGGCCAATTTGCAAATTGGTCCCTGGATTTTTTCACTTGTATATTTTGATCATTTTTTACTATTACTCGTCTCATTGCCTTCTGTTCAATCCCAATTGACTCGTGGCATTCTTAAATCATCTCTTTGAAATCAGACCCAATGTTTTGAATTATTGTATTCTAGTCCCTGAACTTTTGTATTTGATGCAATTGAGATTTCGCATATTTTCCTTACTCTTGCATCTTTCATTGATTGTTACCTACAAACAATATTCAAATAGGATTAAGCCATATTTCATAAAATTCAAGAACAAATACTCAAATTTAACGCCCTAAAAGTGTATAAAATACATTTATCACAAACCTCCGTAACTCATTTTGATATAGATTACATGTTGGTTAATTTGAGAACATGTTTTGAATTTTTAGACGGATCAAGTGGCTTGTTAGATCATTATGATTTGTGATATTATATTGAGATTTGATATTCTATATTAAAATATCAATCCTTCTAAGAGTAATAATCAAGTCTTTATATGTTCGCTGAATTTTACTTTTTATCCTTAACATGCTAGTTAAGATGACAACTAGTTTAAGCACACCTATATTTAAATTCCAATGCTCATTTTAACTCAGACTGATCGAATTGTTCGTTAGAACTTAATCTCTACCTATTCAATACAAAACTTAAAGAGGGTGTGTGTGTGTGTGTGTGAATATTCATGTAAATACCACAATTTCATGATTGGTTTGATTCACGACTTGCAGTAGTCAAATATTTTTTTTCTTTGCTCGTAAGATATACACCCCCAAACTTATGGGTTTCACTCACTTTTCCCAAGTTGTGCACTTAAGTTGACTTTTAGCTGACTTTAATCATCATCCTCTCTAGTTCGAATAGATTTTTACTAGTACAAGTTGACATTTCAATGAATAAGGATTTTCCTATATTTTTTATCACTTCGGCCTCAAAGAATCAACTAAGCTAATAACCCTTCGTCAAAGGTCTAATTTTCTAAAACAAGTGTTTGGGGCTTGATCTTGGCATTTGGTACGTCTTTTGTTTCATGAACTTGCTTATTCTATTTTTTACTTCTCTTCATTAAGCGACTAAGTGATCCTTTTAGCGAGCTTTCAGCCGATGACTTTCAAGTTAGATGACCATAAGGCACTAAGTTTTGAAGATACTTGCAGGCTTAATTGCTCGAGTAAAAAAAGCCCCAAAAGGAAGTTCCACGATTAAGCCTTTTCACTTTTTTTTTAATTACCAAGATTAGTCCAATACCCCTTAAACACATATTTTTGACTATCGACCTCTAACTTAAGTTCATGCCCCATTTCATCTTGTTGGCTCTAAATAATCTACAAAATAATTCCACACATGATATCCCTATTCATCCCAATGTTCCCTTACACCAACTATGTTCAACTTTCTCCTAATATGAACCAAGTCATCAACTCATAGTGAAAAACATGAATATAGTGCTCAATAAAGATTAAGTTTCACAAAGACAAGTGTCGATCAACTCAATATAGAATTTTTCCATAGTTCTTAATTTAATACATAGTTCCAATGTATACATTATCATCAGCAAGATCATCCAACCCATATAAACATACAAAAATAGTAAAAACATATTATTTTAACACACGACATTCACACGAAAAGCAATAAAATGCATACAATTGATGAAGATAAAACCACCCCAAACTCAACATGTCCATTGCCCTCAATGTACCAAAACATGGGAGTGAAATGCAAGATTAAGGGCAAAACAATGAACTAAAAACTTCGCTGATCAGTCATACGGTGGAGGTGAAGGTAAGTGGGCCAGAATCTCTCTTATCAAAGCGTATTGCTGACTCATCTCAGCTTGCATGCCACGAACCATGTCATATGTTTGATCAGCTGCATTCCATTCATCATCCATGTATATCGATTTAGTCGTCCAATGAGCCTATCAGTGCATCGACGTAAGTCAGAATCATCCTTCTAAGTCATGTTGGTGTTGCCTCGCACAATCTGGATGTTAGTATGCATATCTCGCACATGTAAATCTAAGGCTTTAAAGGCTTACTGCATCTGCTGAACATCCCGACCGAGCTCGATCATTGTCATAAACATTTAGCGAAGCATATGTGTGTCTACCAGTGGCTTATGCGGTGGAGCGGGATGGATATCATCATCGTTCTCGTGGACTTCCTAGTTTTCGTCCCAATATATAACTCTCAAATTTTCTCCAAGAATTCCTGACGGTGTAAATGTTGATAGGGGCAACAGGACGCATAGCTTGCTCAGCTGGTAGGAGCGGCACCTTGTAAGCTCTGCACATCCCACGGATGAGGCTTGGAAATATGAGTGTGTGTCGTGTGTCCTCCTTTACAGTTCGAGCACATATCAAATTATAAATGTGAGTGCCCAAATCAAGTTTCAACCCCCTAACCAGATGATAGAGTAAAGCTGGTTCAAAGTGGGCGTACTCACAACTATCACGTTTTAGCCTCAGGTGGCCCACAACTAAAATGTATCTATAAAAAAAAAAGTTGCAAGAAAGAAACATTGTGAAGTAAGAAATTTCAAGCTGCTCACCTCTCTCGTTATCCCCTTTTTTCAATAGTAAGTAATATATTGCAATAATCTTCTCCAACTTTCATATAGCCATATTTTCGTTTCGTTGAACTCTACTAGTTTAATATAAATGAAACTACTATTGAAATTGATTTGGTCTTGGTTCATACGCGTGAAATCAGTGCAATTTTACTAAAAACTATAATCTCAGCTAACATATTTTTGGTATCAGAGCGTTGAAGGTTATTTCCTTTAATTTGCCTTAAAAAATGATGCTTTTGTAGAAAAGATGGCAAGCACAAGTGGTTCATTTGTTCTGATTTTTTATAGGTAAAACTATGATTTTTGGTGTGTGAACATGAAAACCTCATTTCATGCAATGGTTCTATAGGATATGGTCGAAAATGGCTTCGAGGGACTCGAAAATGAAGAAGGGTTATTGGATGTCAAGAAGAAAGAACTCAAAGAACATAGATAAAGAGATGCAAATGTTCTTGCAATGCTATATAGAGCTATGGCTGATTCGATTTCCAAGAATAATGATGGAAAACAAAGTCAATGAAACTTGAGAAATCCAAAGAAAAGAGTATCAAGGAGATTTGAAGGGAATTCCAAAATATGAAGATGAAAAACAATTAATGTGTTAAAGAATTTTTCAATAGATTCAATGACCTTGTATATTAAATGAAGTCATATGGTAAGAATGCTTCAAATGAAAACATGGTGGAAAAATTTTGATTAGTATGCCGTAAAAATGTGATCATCTTGTAGCTATGATCGTAGAAACACAGGATTTAGAGAAGTTGGAGGTTGAAGAATTGATGGGGCCTTTGGAAACAATTGAGTAAAGATTAAATTGACAATCTGAAAGGTCAATTGAGAATTAGTTTCAATATAACCTCAATGTTGGTTCCAAGAATGTTGAAACATGAAAATACGGTGGTGAATACATGAATAGAGGTTGATGAAGTAGTAGAGGAAGGAGTCCAAGAGGTCAAGGTAAAAGCATTTTGAAAGGAGTTTCAATGAAGGTGATTCATCACGAAAGTGTAAAATTTGCAAGAGAAGCAATCATGATGAAAATGATTGTTGGTTCAAAGGGAAACCACAATGTCACAATTGATGTGAACCCAACCAAAAATCGATCTTGGGAACCCATGAACAAGATGGAACAAACCCAAGAAAGTTAGAACTCACTTCGTACTAAGATCAATCCGACCCGTTGTTCGACCCGTATCAAGAACCGAGATTACACGTAGGAAATCCGACCCGTTGATTACCTGATAAGAACCTTAAAGTGGGAACGCCACAAGAGGATTGTGAGACCTTTTGATAAGTTCAAGTTAGAACTTTAAACCACCAAAAATCATGAAGGATTAAAACTTTCATATGATTGAATTCTCTCAAAAAATAATCAAAGTCTTTTTTACAATGAAGAAAACAAAAGCTATTTATACTAACCCTAATTTAGCTAGATAATNACCGTGAAGTGAGAACGCCACAAAAGGATTGTGCAACCTTTTGATAAGTTCAAGTTAGAACTTTAAACCACCAAAAACCATGAAGGATTAAAACTTTCATATGATTGAATTCTCTCAAAAAATAATCAAAGTCTTTTTTACAATGAAGAAAACAAAAGCTATTTATACTAACCCTAATTTAGCTAGATAATTTCACGACTAATTCAAAGATATCACAAAAGATATTAAAAAGATTGTATTTTAATCAAACTAGAAAACTCGCGAAAAAATAAAAATTGCTCCCCGGATTTGGTCTATGCGACCACAGTGTATTTGGATGCGGTCGCATAGGCCACTTGAAATCTCTACTTTGCTCTTGGGTTGCTTGCATGCGACCACATGCATAACTCAACTATACGGTCGCATAGTTGAGATTTTTAGCCTCTTCGTCCCTTGCTCAAATTACGTTGCTCCATTTATTTTCGGCCTTTGACCCCTTCATTAATCTTGACCCTTAGCCCATTAACTTTACCTTCTTTAACTCCATTGCTTGAGCCATGGTTTTGTACGATATCATCAACCCAAAATAACCTCGAACGCGCCCTTAGCCTCTTTTCAATGAACTTCGGACCTTCGTTCGCTTGATGCCTTTTTCGGGTATTATCCTCTCTCTCTTCAAAATTATTCGTCATCGAATCCGACCTTGCATCAAACGAAGCAACATTAGAAACTTAAAAATGTCAACGATCACAAACTTACCCCAAAGAACCAAGTCGTATCCATCGATCTCGCTCATAGAAATGATATGGAAAGGTCCATCTCCTCTAGGATGTAGCTTGTACCTCCTTCGAATTCTTATCCACTTCTTACACATGATCACCCATGCAATATCGCATGGATCAAACAATACACGTCCTGAAGGACACAGTTGGCAATGCTGATAGGAGGCATGCATGATCACACGTGTCTCATAAAATCCAACACTAACACCAACATATGAAGACATTAAATTGAACAAGATTAGTAGATTAGAACCACTTGTCAAATTGGAATTCAGGATGGGATTAGTAGACATTAAACTAACCTAAGACAGGTTAGAACACCAGGATAGAAATACAAACACGCTTGCCTACACCTCCCAATAATGTAACCTAATTTCCTATCATATGTGAATAACTCTGTGTGACATGCTAGAATTCCATGATGTAGTAAGTGCATGTCATAGACAAGCAATAGATTTTCCAAAAATGTATGCGACGATTGACTTACTATTATCTTGGAATTATTAGAAGCATTTTCATGCACCAAAGTTAATATCCCATGTGAAAATCTATTCCTACATGCTAACTCATAGTCTAACCTAGGTATAGGGATTCGATATGTTACCATGGCGTGGTTACATTTTTTCCCCTTGTTACCCACTAATTTCTCCATGTGCTTTGCATCAAGTGGATGATCAATGTATGGCACCCCGCGAGTTATCCCTCCATGGAATAAATCCTTGAATTCCTGCAAAAGAGAAATTTTCAAACTGGGGAGGGGATTGTTAGTTCTGACTAAAACCCTCTCATACTAGACTCTTCTTGCATATAAGTTTACCTTGGAATTTTCTCTCTCTTCTCTCTTGTGGCTCTACTATTTTTTTTCACTCTCAGATACCTTACTTTCTTCTCTCATGCTCTCATTTTTTGGCTCACTTTTCAGTTTTAATTGGTCCTCATGGACCTGATTTGGTGTCAAAGGTACAAGCATAATGGTTTTTCCACCCTTCACAAAGTTGTATCGATTTGTGCATCCATCATGCTCTACTCTCCTATCGTACTGCCATGGCCTACCCAACAAGAGATGTCCCGCATGTATTAGAACCATATCACATAACACCTCATCATTATACCGTCCAATGCTAAAGTTTACCAATGTCCTCTTGGTAACTTGTACCTCTCCACACCTATTTAGCCACTCCAATTTGTATGGTTGTGGATACCTCATGAGAGGTAATCCTAACTCCTCTACAAGGGTAGCGCTAGCCACGTTTGTACAACTCTCTCCGCACAAGTTTCACCTTTAACATCCTCCAACGGCAAACTGTTACTCCCAATTCCATCATCCAACGCAATCTCTCCATTCTCCCGAAGAATCATCACCCGTCGATTTGGACACTGTGAAGTGATATGCCCCGAACCCAATCGCTTAAAGTATTTAATATCCCTTGACCTACCAACTTGAGACTCGATGTTTGGTTTATTTTTATTCACCTCCTCGTTAACCTTATATATCTCTACATTTTCCCTCGTCTCTGTCCGATCATTCCTATCACCACCACTCCATTTGGGTTCCGTAGTAAACCTCGCTACCCCCTTTCGCCTGAGTTACCTCTCCACCTTCATAGCCACGTGCACCAAGTCCTCCAACTCCACATAGTGCCGCAACTCTACTATGTTGGCGATGTCCATATTCAACCTATTCAGAAATCGAGCCATGGTAGCCTCCCGAACCTCCTCCACATTCGCTCTAATCATCGTTACCTCCATCTCCTTATAATAATCTTCCACACTCCTTGACCCCTAAGAAAGAGTTTGTAGTTTTTTATGAAGGTCTCGGTAATAATGTCCTTGTATAAACTGTTTTCTCGTACAAGCTTTCAACTCTCCCCACGTCTCAATCGACCTATCAAAATTCCTCCTACGACTAATCACCAACTAATCCTACCAATTAATGGTATAATTAATGAACTCCACTACATTTAACTTCAACTTCTTTCCCTCCGAGTAATTATGGCAATCAAACACCAATTCCACCTTCTTTTCCCATTCTAAACAAGCCTCAGGATCACTCTGACCTTGAAAAGCTGGGATGACCAGTTTGATGCTCCCCAAATCTCTATCAACCACTCGATCAAACCTAGCTCCTATATTCCTCATTCGTCCCATATTAGTTTCCAAATAATAATCATCATTCTCTACACTCACTGTCTCGCCTTCCTCATCAAATTCAGCCGTAAGATTCCGTCCTCGCCTATCTCTTCGCTGATCAGGATTTCATGCCCAGCTACATCACCAATAATACGATCAACCAAGAAATCCAACTGAACAAACCTACGATGTATAGCTTGCATACTATCCATAAGTTTCGCATAAAACCCCATCGACACCGCTTCTTCCTCACTTTTACTCATGTTTCCCCTCTTTTTAAAAAAACGTTTATTAATTATAACATAAATTAAATGAAAATGAATAACAAGAAAGCAAAATATTATACCTCACGTATTTGTACTCGTGTATCACTCGAAATTGGTTTTTTTTTATAATGAACTCACCATTCTTGCCTTTTATTGCTCGTCCTCCTTTCTCAATGGCTCGAGAAATAATCGATTGCAATCAAATGGAACACAATTCTGAAAACGAACACCATCGCAAGAACAAGTTTTCGGACAATCAACTTTTAAACCTTTGTTGTTTTATTAGAATCTAGAGGCAATTAAACGACATGATTATACGAAAATAATGATTTAAAGTCAAGAACAATAAAACTGGATTTTTTGTTTTACTCAAACAATAAAATAATTAACGAAAATGAAAGGATAAATGACCTGAATTCTAGAGCAATGCTTTGATACCAACTGATGTGAACCCAATCAAGAATTGATCTTGGGAACCCACGAACAAGATGGAACAAACCCAAGAAAACTAGAAATCACTTGGTGCAAAGATCAACCCGAACCATACCAAGAACCGAGATTACGCGTAGGAAATCCAACTCGTTGATTACCTGGACAAGAACCGTGAAGTAGAAACAACACAAAGGATTGCGAGACCTTTTGATAAGTTTAAGTTAGAACTTTAAGCCACCAAAAATCATGGAGGATTAAAACTCTCAAATGATCGAATTCTCTCAAAAAATAATCAAAGTCTTCTTTACAATCAAGAAAATAAAAGCTAATTATACTAACCCTAATTTAGCTAGATAATTTCGTGACTAATTCAAAAAGATCACAAAAGATATTAAAAAGATTGTATTTTAGTCAGACTAGGAAACTTGTGAAAAAATAAAAATTTATCCCCAGATTTTGTCTATGCGACTGCATAGTATATTTGGATACGGTCGCATAGGCCACTTGAAATCTCCACTTTGCACTCGGTTGGTTGCATGCAATTGTATGCATAACTCAACTATGAAGTTACATAGCCTCTTCATCCCTTGCTCAAATTAAGTTGCTTCATTTGTTTTCGGCCTTTGACCCCTTCATGAATCTTGACCCTTGGCCCATTAACTTTACCTTCTTCAACTCCATTGCTTGAGCCATGATTTTGTACAATATCATCAACCCGAAACAACATCGAACGTGCCCTTAGCCTCTTTTCAATGAACTTCAAACCTTCGTCCACTTGATGCCTTTTTCGAGTCACATCAACAATTGTAAGAAGTTTGGGTATTTCGGAAAAAAGATTGTATAGTGAAGAAGACCCAACAAGCAACTTGTATAGTAGAGAAAGAATGTGAATCAAGCATGTTTTATACTTCTTTGAGTGCAAAAGAATTTAAAACAAATGATTCATGCTTCTCAAGTTCAAATTGTTCCAAGTATCAAGAAACTCAATGGTTTTTGGATAGTGGATGCACTAGACCTCCGATGAAAGCATCTTCATTGATATGGAGAATACAAATTCAAAAGTGAGATTGGGAAATGGAGAGTTAGTAGAAGCGAAAGGAAAATGAGTAATTAGAGGTTAAATGAAGAAGGGTTCAAGACTTATTCAGGATATTATGCATCTGTCAGACTTGGATCAAAATCTACTAAATGTTGGACAACTTCTAGAGAATGGTTATTCTCTATATTTTGAAGATGATGCTTGTGTTATTCGTGATAAAAGCGTTGAAAAATTTGTTCATAACAAGGCTGAAAATGAACAGTAGAAGTTTCTTCCTAAACTTCAAACATTTGATTGATGAAGCATATCGAATGATGACTAATGATTCATTGTTATGACACAAAAGACTTGGTCACTTGAAATTTCAATGGATAAAATTATTACAGCAGAAAAACATGGTATAGGGGCTTCCAAAAATTGAAGAATAAAACAAAGATTTGTGAGGGATGTGTACTTGGAAAGCATCACTGGCTTAGAGGGCAAAAAGGCCACTTGAATTCGAACATACGGATATTTGTGGACCAATGCATACACCATCTCGGTCTCAAAATAGGTACTCCATTCTCTTTATTGATGATTTTACAAGAATGACTTAGCTTTACTTCATGAGACAAAAATCTGAATTTTTTAAAATCTTTAAAATTCAAGATTTTTTCTGAGAAACGAAGTGGTCATTTCATAAAAGTTTTGAGAAGTGATGATGGTAAGGATTATACTTCAAAAGAATTTGATAAGTTTTGTCAAGATAAGGTGCTGAAATGTAGTTAACAATTAGAAAATCAAACTATAATGGAGATGGAAAAGGTTATGTTACATGATGGAAAGCTTCTAATAGTTTTCTAGGTGAAGTGATGCATACTGTAATTTATTTGATCAACAGGTGTCCAACAATGTAGAAAAAAACACCAATAGAAGCTTGGAATGGGAGAAAACCATCTATGAAGCATTTGAAAATGTTTGGATGTATTTGTTATGCTCAAGTACCAAAAGAGAAGCGACATAAGCTTGATGAGGCAAGTGAAAAGTGTATTTTCATTGGCTATAACTCACAATTATAAACTATACAACTTGAAGACCAAGAAAGTGAGTGTTAGCCGCGATGTGTTATTTGATGAGAATGCTACTTGGAATTTGGAAAATGAAAAGTTGAAAGAAATGTTGCTATCCCAATTATGTTGGCTCAAAATCCAGCTAATGATAATATAGAAAATGCAAGTCGACCAAGCTCATCACCATCATCACCAAGCAGCTCATAAAGTTTCTCTAGTTCTAATTCATCATCACCAAGCTCAACTCTAAGAAAGATACGGGATTTGAATGACATTTATACAAGGTGCAACTTTCGTATGGTTGAACCCGAAAATTTTGAAGAAGCCATCAAGGATGAATGTTGGAAAAAAAGCAATGGAGGAAGAGATAAAAGCTATTGAAAAAACAATTATGGGAGCTAGTTGAAAGGCCAAAAAGAAAAGATGTGATAGGGGTAAAATGGGTCTACAAGGTGAAGTATAATTCGGATTGATCATTCAAGTGAAATAAAATAAGATTAGTTGTGAAAGGGTATGCACAACAACCCGAGATTGACTCTGATGAAACATTTGCACTGGTTGCTCGCCCATACACCATAAAAAAACGCATAGCTCCTGCAGCCCAAAAATGTTGGTTACTGTACCAACTTAATGTTAAATTAGCATTTTTAAATGGAGAACTAAAAGAAAAGGTGCATGTTGAACAACCTCAAGGTTTTATTGCAGAGGTAGAAGAAGACAAAGTGAACAAGCTAAAAAAGGCTTCGTACGAGCTCAAACAAGCACTGGGGGCATGAAACATCAAGGTAATACCGATATACTTATTATTCATTATATGTTGATGATTTGGTGTTTATAAAAAAAATGCAAAAATAATTGTAGAATTTAAAGTTGACATGATTAAGAGATATGAAATGAATGATTTTGGGGTAGATGGAGAAAAGAAAGTAGATGAGACTCTTTATAGAAGCTTGATTAGAAACTTACTATTCACGAAAATATATTTCGGATTAAAACCACCGCAAGTGTACGGTTCGTTACAAGTAATAAAGTAGATTTTTTTAGTCCGAATATCGTTTCCACAAGGATTGATCAGTTCCAATTCTAATTATCGTGACCTTAACCGAAACCAATAAAAGATATTGTTGTTGTAATGAAATTATAACTAAATGAATTAAAATTATGCAAGTATGAATGAATTAATTAATTAACTAAATGAAAATTGGATATGAATATGATTTAAGTTATTTTCTAATACGTGATGAATGTGCTAGGATCACAAATTTCTAAGTAGTAATCTTCTTAACTCTAGTTTTACACCTTGACACACAATTGAAATATTGACAAATCAATGTTCCTAAATTATCTAACAATCTCTCTCGAGTAATGTTAAACCAATTCTCATATATGACCCAACTATATTTCTATGATGGATACGAATATACAAAAATGCATGAATCTTTATGAACACTTAAAGATTTACATNAGTTTTACACCTTGACACACAATTGAAATATTGACAAATCAATGTTCCTAAATTATCTAACAATCTCTCTCGAGTAATGTTAAACCAATTCTCATATATGACCCAACTATATTTCTATGATGGATACGAATATACAAAAATGCATGAATCTTTATGAACACTTAAAGATTTACATAAGGCATAGCGGTATATTTCTATCCCCTATTGGACCCTATGATGATTTTATATACGTCGAATTTATTTTCCTTCTCTCGAATGCATGAAATAAATCACCAAACTCACACAATTATCGTGCACTATAATCATGGAGAAAATAAGATCATACAAATCATTCAAATATTCCAAAATGTGTTTTTGATGTCAAGAATGTAAAACTAAGAATTAAAAATCATATTACAAAGTTCATCGTTCTCTTAGCTCAAATTAATCTAGCATAACATGGTGAAGAGAAGAAAATCAGAAAAATAGATGAAGAACGACATCACCCCGA
>CAIGRQ010184082.1:0-15387 GCA_903798375.1 Fraxinus sp. D2006-0159
TATTTGGTCGCAAAAGACATCTAGCGACCACGAAATAACATTTAGCGACCAAAAAGTTTGGTCGCTGGATGCAATTTTTTTTGTAGTGTGAATAATGATTAAAGTTTTTATTTATTTATTTATAGAGGTAGCTGGTAGTACATTTCTAGTAGGATTGGATAGTTGAACACCTTTATCCAAATAGATGAGTTATAAGATATTTAGGAATGGCAATTTGATAGATATTAGGCAATTGGTATTTGGATGAAAATGGAACTTTTAAAATAAATTTTGAGATGAAAAAAATAAAATTTGCCCATATTTAGAGGTGGATTAAAAACAATTTTTTAGATACGTACATGCAATCTTTTGTTAAAAACAATATTTTGAATATGCACGTGCAATTTTTTCGAACAATTTATAATTTTAGCTCAAGTACGAAAGTACTTTTTAGACTTGCAGTGAAACTTACAAGCCATACAATTACAATGAGGGTGGAGGTCAAGTTATTTTGTCCTCGATATTTGCCGGTATTCTTAAAAGAGAAATGCTATTTTGTCCAAGTGGGATGACAAAAGGGGGGTGTCCAAATGATGTGGCACCCCCCTATTGGAAGGAATTCATTGGCCACTTGGGTAATGTAGCAAGGCCCTTCTTAAAAGCTTATTGCTAAATAGTTGCAATTGGAAAGTTGACTACTCAAAACAGTTGACCCCAAAAAATGAATAAATAGATATCGGTCTCATTCGCGCCAAGTCAAGCACAATTTCAGCGCGCTCCTACAGGAATAACGACGGTAGCAAGGAAGAAATTGACGCGGAAGTACTTTGCAATGAGAGTGAAATATTCAGGCTCTGACGGGTGAAACAAATTCAATCGCGCTAACAATGATCGCCGATCGAAAATCAAACTAATCTATACAGTGAATAGTCATTTTAGGTTAAAAATTGGTGAAAATGACGTTTTGCACAAGAAAATGCAAAGGTAAGGAGGTTTTGCACAAAAAAAATCAAACGTAGGGACGTTTTTCACAAAACCCGTCATAGGTGGGGACGTTTTGCGCCATTACTAAAAAGCTTTTTTTTAAAAAATAATAATTAATAAGTTAAAGTCAAATAAAAGATTTTAAAAAAATAAAATTTTAATAAAGCACGCCCAGAGAGGGTGAAAAAGATGAGGAAAAAATTTCAACTGTTAAGGATTTGAAAAAGGCCAAAAGTCTAGACGTGAAGCAATACGTTTTGTCCCAAAAAAAGATAAAAAAAAACTCTCTCCGTCCATATTTACAATGAATCGTCAGCTGTACCCCGTAAACAGGTGTCGCAGCCAGAGAAAAAGTCACTGATTCTTTTAGATTTTGCATCCGCCGCCCCTATCTAATAGATTACAATGCAAGACAGACGGCAAGGTTGGGAAGAAGTGAGAGCGACACTCTAACAATTAGAATTTTTAAATGAACTTAAATCAATGTTAATCATGTATTAAGATTGTGGTTCATTTTTATCATTTGTTTTCTTAAAATGAGATATAAAAGATTATAAGATCCATTATTATTCCTCTATCTTGTCAACGGCGCACACAAACATTTTTGAGTTTAGGAGGGCACAATCAAATTCCCAAATTGAACAAGTAGATAAAGAAAAAAATATAATTTCTTCTCAGCAATAACTTTAAGATACAAATGCAAATATAGTATAATAATTATCAACTCTATCTATTCTAGATCAGATATTTACTGAATTGCTTTGAGTACTTGGGTAGCATTTATAAGGAAAAGCAGCGTCTTGAGTTTTTTATGCGACTTATGCCATGTATTAGGGTAAAAACACTGAAAATGTCAAAGACGCATTAATATGACATAAGTTACGTCCTTGAGGACAAACATCTAATCAAACAAAATGATCTTATCAAACATGGCTTCATTTTTTGGGTGCATGATTGAGACATTCTTTGAAAATCCTTACATCCACAATCAAAGAAGGATTCAACTTCTTTTACTGCACTACAATTTTATGTTGACCTGTTCTCAAGTTCAATTGATTGAGATGTTAAAGAAAAAAATGGGCATTGAATTCTCAATAGATGAACGAATGATGAGTTATAGTATACAAATGAGACATATAATAGCAAATCATTATATACTTTAAAAGAAAAGATTTTTTTTTGGACGTATGAACCTGCAACAACTACCCGTGAGTGCACATTGGGTAAATCTCGCTCTATGTACAGTAGCCTACAAACCAAAAATGAGACAAGATTTTTAACCATATACTTGGAGGAGCCTAATTACGTGTTCATACGTCTAAGATAATTCGTGACATTATTACATCATCATTTTCTTTATAAACTATTTATAAATTTGTCAAACAAAACTAAATTTTTAATGTAAGCCATCTAAGCACTTCATAGAAAGAGATACAAATAAATACAATTTGAACTTCCAGTATTAATTAAAGTTGAAACAACATAGTTTGATTACCTATAATATGATGAACGTATCACTTTTATTATAATGATTAAATTTTAACATAAAATAATAAAAAAAATGTTAGACTTTATTCATTGGTTTAAAATATTAGGGGCATGTTTGGACCATATTTTAATCCGATTTTAATCTAAGTCAAAATCAAACAATCAATATCAATCACATCTTTCATGGGTCCCACGTATTCTCAACCACATTTCAAAAACTTCTATTACAATCTACTTAAAATCTAATTTTAGCCCCCGTTTGGTGCACATTACTTTCAAAAGAATGCATTTTTTTGGTTGATGTGATGTGAAATATGTAGTTGAAAAAGAAGAAAAAGTTATTGATGTGACGAAAAATATTATTTTATTGAAAAATGTGTGGTTGAAAATGAGAATGAAAAAAAATAATGTGGATCAAATATATACCAAACACTCTCTAGAATTATTCAAATAATTAGACAGTTTATCCATGTCAAAATCCTGCAAACAATACAACCATAACATTAATGCACAATTCCCCTTTTTTCCTACTTTGACCCATGTATTACATTTCTCATTAAAACGAAAAAAAAAAAGGTTAAAAATTTGGTGGGGCAAGTGACCCACCATGCCCCACCCTTAATCCATCATCGTCTATCATTTAAATCGCTGCTAAACACCGTTAAAGCTAGATAGCACATATATTTGTATAGAATTGCCTACAATACAGTAGACTAATTTGAAAGATTTAATGGTATCAACTCAATAATTTAGCTTGACATGTGTGCAATGTTGAACCTCCAAGTTACTCGCAGAATTATTAAAAGATAAATATATTTTTCACACTAATCGGAACCTTTAATTAACTATATATTTGCAAAATTAATCATTACGTTGTTGTATAAATCTACACGCTCACTTCATGTTTTGAGGGAAAAAATGCACATATTGGTGAAACGTTTCATTTAACCTCCAAGCCTCTACCATCCACCAGTTAAGGTGAGCTAGTCCGTACACCGACGCATTTTGGACTCACCCAAGTGGGTACTGGTCCTGACTTTTGCAGATCATACTCTTGAGATTTTTGACAGTTGATCGATGTGGGATTTTCCCCACCCCACACCTTGAGATCCAAGATTTACATTTACCGCGGGCGTCTGGAGCGCAAGAATCCTTTACAGGGTGGGGAAGTTATGACGTCATTATTTACTTTCCCCAATAAGGGAAAATGAATTACCGTTAAATTATTGATTCTCCTTTTATCTTGGTGACCAATTAAGGGAGCAGCTGCGGTCTGTACAGGGACCCAACAAAAGCGGCAGCCGCGTTTTCTCATGGTCAAAGTGGGGTCCATCTGCTGTCTCCTAACCTACTTTTCGGCAATCAATTTATAAAATGAGGGCGGCCGTGTGAATGCATATGGATTAATTATGACTACATCAGTCAACACATGTCTTATCCCTTGGCTCTCCATATAGAAAATTGAACGGATTAACCACACCGTTCGGTGTTTCACTGTTTGTCCCCAATCTATTACTCAATTTGCAAGTTAATCCACAGTTTTTATTGATACATCTTTTCCCAAAAATGATAATTTGATGAAAATAAGTTTACAAGAAATTATTAATCTTCGTGGAAAAAGAAGTAAATCTGAATCAATAAAATTCGAGCACGTTCGGAGGGCTTATGCTATTTGTGAGAAGCTTTCTTATAATCCACACCAGGTCATTTTTTTTTCTTAACAATACAGAATATTTATAGAAAGTTGTTTAAATATGTTAAAAAATCATTTTTTACTGTCAAAAATAACTTTTGACTCATCAAAAGCACCGCCAAACAACACATAGTTGAATTACTTCTCCCTAATTTCCATCTCTCTTTGCCAAATGAAGCAAGGCAAAAGGTTTGCTCAAGAAGGAAAACAAGCCAAAGACCAAATATTCCCAAATTTCCTATTGCTTTGTTTTTCAATTACCCAATATTCCATCCACCAAACGCACTATAAAAACTAGCTTATGTGCAAGTACCAACTTTTCTTATTTTATAGCTTGCCTCTGCTTTTATTATTTTTATGTTATATTTCTTGGATTCGTGTACACGAAGCATGTCGAATCAAATCTCCGATTATATGATGGTAGCTTGACTTACAATAACTTTAATTTACAACGATTATTATTTCACCGAGTTCAAAATCAGAAACATACGATGCAGAAACATAAATAGTTGATCAACTAATCAAGAACCTGAATATCACTGAATCGATAAGATTTTGATGCGCAAAATTTCCTGTACGACACAATTTCAAATCAATCATTGCCAAGCCATAGCCACACCATTGACACCAATTAACTGCCATGCCCCTACAATGAGCCCATTTTATAATGGGTGGCTACAAACGCAATTTCGATCCTTACATGATTATTCATGTTTATATACAATAATCCTGTCTTAATCAAATATGACAGCCACCTTGCAATTATTCAATTGTACCTTTCCAAACAAACATTTTACGTTAAAAAATCTAAAGCTACTTTATGAAAAAAAAAATTCTTGCTAATAATTCCTTTCTAACAAGTATTTATGTGCAAATTGTACCGAATTACTTTCGGGTCAATAGCAGAGGTTCACAATCTTTTAAGCAAGCTACAATCGAGTCCCCAAACTATTAAACAGAGCAATTAGGCACCAACAAGTCCTTGAATGAGAAATTGGTGGCTAGAACAAAATCAAGAAATTGAGTTTCCGTTCTTGAAAATTTCCAGCAAAAAATCAACAAAAAAATTAGTAATCCAACTGCTCATTCTCGTGAAAGGTCCGGGACTTCCACTGCTATTTTAACCCTTTACTTTCTGCTCGTGCCTTTTGTTATGACATTAAATTATTATTATTAATCTAAAAGTATAGACGAAAGTAATAGATATTTGCCATCTGTGCTGTGCACATATCAAATTTCTAGCTCCAAAAGGGGTATTATCCGTGCGTACATGGACCACACGCGCCACCGTAGTAGTAAAAGCTCCCCCTCCCTCACCGCTGATTCCGATCAGAAATAAATAACACAAAAAATTTAACACAATTCTGAAAATGAAGAGAAATTTAGAGAAACTGAATAAAACTAGTAATGTATTTAATGTAAGCTAAGAACATAAGAAATTACAGGATCTGAAATAGATAAAGCCTCCGGTTAAAGAACAACGAGCAGAAAACCTATTGAGTTTTCTTAGCTGCTGCAAACAAAAAAAATAATTAATTTCAGCGGAAGCTTCAATCGTGATACTTCAGCAAAACAAACATAAAAACGAAAAACGGAATTACGTGAACAAAAAGCGAATCAGTTCCGGGACGGTAGTTAGATATTCTCAGGTGGTGGTGGGAAGTTGAGATCGAGACCAAGACCATTGTTAGGTTTCACATCAACAACAGCTGATGAGTCGGATTCGCTTTCGGATCCAGTCGCGTTGCCTCCTTTAAGGAAATCCATAGTCATAAGCCGGTGGCCATTAACATGGTTGACCATTTCTTGCTTCGACAAGGCGTTAAGGTAGAGCATCTGGGATTGCACCGGCAAAATTCCGACAAACCTTCCGGCGAGTTGACCAGGCATCGGCGAAGGGCCAAAGTAATGATGGTCCTGAAAGGGAAACCTCCTGGATCCACCTAGAGTGAGGTCCAAGGGAGAGGAATCCATCACCGCCGGCGATTTATCTTGGCCGGCCGATTCGACGGTGCTGCTTTGGCTGGGACTCCGGCTTTGGATATTTTTCTTGCTCCCATGAAAATCCTTGCTTTTCTTGAGATTCTCAGCATTCATGTTCAGATCCGGAGATGGGAAATTTGTCTTTGCCTTGGCGCCGCGGAATTGCCTAGCGGCGTTGTCGTATGCTCTAGCGGCCTCCTCCGCCGTGTCAAAGGTTCCCAACCAGACACGGCTCTTTTTCCCAGGATCCCTTATTTCCGCCGCATATCTCCCCCACGGTCTTTTCCTCACCCCACGAAAATGCACCTCTTTTATCCCACTACCCACTTTCTCCGCCGCCACCGCTTTCTCCCTCGGCGCCATCGTGTATTAATAATCTATGTATATACTCACCTATAAATATCACTGAATGTAAGCATACATGATCAAATTAGTATATTTATATGAAGAATTATCCTGTTGAAAAATTAGGTTATGGAGGCGGATTAATATATAGAGGTGAGGATAGGGTGGTTAACAGTCATGGTTGGCCTTGACTGATAAAAGAGCCGCCCCACGGGGAAGTGGGACCGAACAGGTTACGTGGCAAATGGGATTTGTTTGATGGCGGCATTGTTTAGTGTATTATATACGTATGTAACAGATTAATTTCGACTCGTATTGTCGTACTATGGATATAAAATGACAGGTGTAATTATTCGTAATATTGTGGTGGATTTGTTTCAATATTTGGGGCAATGGGACAGTTTATATTGTACTACAAATAGGTGGGAAATGGAAATTTGTATTTCAAGTTTTTAAGGAGATAAGTAAATTAAAAATTCTGAGTCAACCTCTATCTAGTTTATTTTTAGGGTCATCTTTTTAATTGTGAGAACTTGTCTTAATTATTTTAGCCTGACTAGGAGCTTGTTTGGTAGAGATTTTTTGAAGGAAGAACTGATTTTGAATAGTGATATGATGGGAAATGTGTGGTTAAAAAAGAAGAAAAAACTATTGATGTGATTGAAAATATTATTTTATTAAAGATTGTGTGGTTGAAAAGGAAAATTGATTTACTGTAAAATTGGAGAATCCGTAACAAACAGGTCATAGTTCACTAACTCTATTAGTTATTGTCTTTATAGTACGTGCTCAACGTGTCACTGTATTTCTAGTGTGATTTTGCAATCTTATCAATCATGGGTTCGTCTTATGATTTTTCATGAATTAATAACATTCATATTGTAATTATTAATTACGTGATTTAAGTAATAAGAAATTGCTTGGTTAAAAAATTGTAATGAATACCGAGACAAGTGAAAATAACTTTTTGATCCATTCAAATTAACCAAAAATAAAATTTCTTAAAAGTTCTTTTACTCATATTAAGGCCATGTTAGATACAGCTTAAAATTCAATTAGAACTGAAGATATGGTTATTATTGGGTCTCGCTCGTCTAATAAAAGTCAACAATAATGATTAATTTTTCAATTTTAATCTCTACCGAACACGCCCTAAATTTATTACAATTAAAATTTGATTTTGTAATAACTTCCCATAAAAAAAAAAAGGATGATTCATAGCCCCGTTTTGGCCCCATTAAATTTATAATACAATTTTCTATCTCTTTTTTTTAATCAAGCATTTTTCAATAAAATAATATTAAATATAAATTAAAAAATTCTTCTTTTTTAATCACACATCCTTCAGAAAAAATATTATTTCAAATATTA
Organism: Fraxinus sp. D2006-0159; assembly: GCA_903798375.1. NCBI lineage: Eukaryota > Viridiplantae > Streptophyta > Magnoliopsida > Lamiales > Oleaceae > Fraxinus > Fraxinus sp. D2006-0159. The sequence continues at coordinate 7,844 of CAIGRQ010184082.1, forward strand.
TAACATCAATTAATGGGTCAAACGGGCGCGTTACGCGTATTCTATGCAGTATAAGTCAGCTTCTCGTGGAAGTAAACAATTGGTAGATTCAATTGTCGGCATATTCTCCTCTACTCCACTCTCAATTTCAATATTGCGCGAGAAGAAGAGAGCGCGTGTGAAGTGGCGGCTTTAAAATTGCTTCCTGCTTGTGGTGCACGCTTTCGCAATCAAAATAAGAAATAGACAATATCGTTGAATACTCTAACCAAAGCCGGCATGCCCGCCCAAGGTTCTGGCAAAACCAGCAGGATTTTTTTGGACAGCAGTATCAACTTTTCCGCGACAAAGCAAAGTCCTTCACGATCTCATTGACTAATAGTTTACACGCGCCATGTAATTTTCATAAGTCTACAATTACGCGTGGACATTGCCACTTTTTTTTCGCCCTTTATTCTTGATTTGGGTAATCTTTGGTCGTATAATGCCAAATCTGTTTTTCAATGGGTAAGTTTGATGATTGCTCCTTTAATTGTGTTCTGAAATGTCCACCTAGGGTGGTGGGCATAGAGAAAATGCCTAACGTGTCTAGTTCAAAAAAGAAAAAGAAAAAAGAGTGCAGCTTTTATTTGATATATAAGTAATATTTTCTCTCTGATGTGATTTGCGTACTACTGCACATGGAGCGAAATTTACCCAATACGTACTCACGGGTAACAATTGCGAATTTTTACGTCAACACAAAAAAAATAAAAATAATAACGTAACTCCAACAAAAATTATCCCTAATCCAAACGAGTCCACTAATTTTTTTGTCAACGAATTGAGCACTTACAACTCCGAGAAATGTGTTATTGTTCATATCTTGTCACGTCTTATACCTTCTACAGTTCCTTCGGATCCGAATCATTAATTAGAATCGAGCCCACTCGGTAAGTTTGTACATATTATTTCTTTAAATTTTAAATTATCTATAAATTTGTGAATATGTTGTGTGGATGGAAATAAATCGGCAACTAAAGAAGCTAAAGCTATAATAAAGTGGCTATGGAAAGGACACATTGAAAATGATTTCAGATTTTGTTGTGTGTGAATTGCAAGAAATTAATTTCCGTTGGTAATGGATAATTATGCATTATTTCGTGAAAAGTAGAGTATGAACTATGAATACATTAACTTTAGCTAAATCTCCCCATAATTCAAACTAGCGTTTTTCAAGGGTACCGCGGAAATATTAGCATCGTGTTTAAACAAGGCTTTTAAAAAGACAAAAAAATTATCTTGAAATTAAGAAGATGATTGTTTGAATATTTTTTTGAAAATATTTTGTTCAACTAAAAACGCTTGTAAAAGGAGGATATATATATATATATACACACAAAAATGTCTAGAAATTATTTTACTGAGAATTATAATTAATTGTGTTTGATTGATATAATTTTCCACCTGGTTCGTTTGGCTTTGTTTTTCATGCAAATTGTCAATTAAATGAATAGATTTTTTTTTACCGTTGGGTTTGGAATTTGTTGCCATTGCTATTTTTAAAAAAATGGAAATCATTTTCCCACCAAAAAGGTGGAAAAATGAATTCAAGCAAAACAAAGAAAATGTCACCATGTGAAGAAAATGTGGAAATCCAATTCCTAAGAAAATCATTCCCATCAAACAAGCAAATTGGTGGAAGATGGGATTTGAATTCCTAGTTCCATGGAAAATTTTTCATATCAAACACAGCCTTAGCGAAACTCTCTTAATATTGGAATTAGTCGTTTTGATCAAATATGTTCAATCATCAATTTTTTTTTTAATTCTCGTATTCATTTTTAATCACATAATAAAATACTTTACAGGTAAATTTAAATTCTTTTTTAGTTTTTATCCACACATTCTTAAAAAAAACCATTATTTAAAAATGGCCTCTTAGCATGATACCAAGTGTGAAAATGGGTGGCTGATGTTGATTTAGTCAAATTTGGAGTGCCACGCAAATCTTGCTTCCCAGACCTAACAAATTCTTAAAATCGTATGAAATTCTATCGATTTTATATGTATCTTCCTTTCCTCCCATTATCAGACATTATCGTCTTTTTCTGGAGATATTTTTTATCCACAAATTTTTTGAGATTCATAAATTTTCTATTTTTAGAGTTTATTCGGTACAAATTTTATTTTTTCTCAAATTCATTATCCTTATAAAATGATTTATACGTTGATTCGTTATTTTTTTTTTTTACATTTTAACCACGCAATCTTCATAATAATGACTTAATAAAATTCTCCAAAAAAATATTTTTCAATTAAAGAAATCATTCCCAAACAAAAGCTAAATTGCAAATGTTTTCACACCATAAGAAAAAATTTTAAATGACATTAAAGGGTTGGACGAAAAATAAATAGGAAACGGGGAAATGGGTTCACACTTCACATGAAATGACAAAGACGGGTGTATATTTACTCTTAAAGACTTTTCATCGTAAATAATAATTAAGGGGGGCGGAGGAGAACCAGCAACCATGTGTATCTTGTGAGGATTGGGGTGACTTGGAAACAATCTTCCTAGAGCATGCTTAGTATGCAAGAAAAATTGAGGTAGTAAAGTGTACGTTTGATTGGTTTAAATTTCATGGAAAATGTCACATCCGAGTAAATCAATTTCTACTTTGACTGTGTGATACGAAAGTGAAAATAAAATTCGAATTCCAAAATACAACTACTTTAAACTTGTTCTTTGTCAATTTAATGGAAAGTGTATTTTTATGGAGTACTTGTGTTTTTATTTTCCAACTTACATGAGACTAGAACGCTTTTCCACCTTTACCAATCAAACAGTGATTTAAATTTCATGAAAAATGTTACATTCGAAAAATTCAATTTCTACTTTAGTTGTTTGATATAAAAAAGAAAATGGAATTTGAATTCCAATGTACAACCACTTTTAGTTTGTTTTTTGTCAATTTCATGGAAAATGCGAGGTACTTGAGTTTTTATTTTCCAACTTACATGGAATTAAAAAGCCTTTTCCACTTTTGCCAATCAAATGGACTCTAACTATTTGTAGAGTCGGTTCAACCATCTTTAGAGTCATAGGCAAACAAGTTTAAAGGAGCCTCCTCAAGAATATTAACTTTATTTTATTTTTTATTTTTGAAAAAATAATACATATCAGTAGCAAATCCAAGTTTTACTTTTAGTTAGGACAGACATTTACCATTGACTGTCAACGATCATAATAACGAGATCGTTTATTAATATTAATTAAATAATATTAAAAATTATTCAATATATTTGTAAATTCACTAAAACGTAAAAGTTATATACATATGAGAAAATAATTCAATACAAACCCAAAATGCGAAAATACACGATACAACTTTACTCTGTCACTATAAACTTAGACAATTACATTCTATGGGGTTTCATATTTTGAAAACGTTGTAATGCTGCTTCATTCTCAATTTTTTCAAAAACTCTCTCTTTCTATGTAAATTACTAAATTGTCATTCAACCATTCATTTCTCATTGTATTGCGCAAGTCACTCTTGATTAGATTCATAGTAGTGAATACTTTTCAACACTAGCAGTTGCCACATGTAGTATCAAAATCAAGGTGATTAGCCTATAAACCAATGAAAAATAGCAAGAACTTCTTGTTTCAACCAACTTCTGAACTACGGAAGTTATGCTATTGAGGTTAAAGAAAGTTTCGCCCATTCTAACAAGCATAAAAACTTGTCAAGTTGAGGTCAAAGTAATAAAAGCTCTTCAGTATTGAAGTCCAAAGGATATAACTGAGCAAGACATAACAATTTAGCCCTATCAAAAGCTGCAAAGGCGTCTCTTGGACTTAAGCACGAAATGCAAGTAAGGAGCTCAATAGTTGTCTTTGAAAAACGATCACTCAACTCTTGCAAGATTGAGTCTATTATATGACAATACAAATCAACATAAAAACGATGATAATAAGTCACCTGCTGAGCTGTACACCTAGGTCGACCTCTCAACACTACAATATCCACCATATTGAGCATTAAAATATGTTTACCAAGACAAAACTCAATCACCCTACTCAACAAATTATCACAACCATTGTCTCTCATGTTCTACAATGCATACTTACACAAATTCAATAACATCAAAGCATTTTGAATATCCTAACACTTCTTCTGTAAAGCTTGTGAAAGGTTGTCTGTAATTGCGAGAATTTCAAACATGAAGTGGAGACTGAACGCAAACTCAAAATCCTGCATAGTATCCATTTGTCTTGCGGCCATTGATTTCTGANACTCAAAATTTTGCATAGTGTTTATCTGTCTTGTTGCCATTGATCTTTGATCTGGATTTATGTAATCTTCTGATACATCCCCAAGAACATCTATGATAGCATTAAACATATTAATGACACGAGTAATTGTAAGTAAATGTGAGCCCCATCTAGTATCATCTGGGTGTGCCAAACTCATTCTTGAAACTTACCACTTCCATCACAAAGTTCCCTAATATTAATGTTCTCCAAAATATCAGAATGATAACTTGATCGAAGAGCATCTACACGTTTACTATTTACGTGATGCACCAACCAAATTCACAATAATAGAAAGCATGTTAAATAAATCATCAAGCATATCATTCCTACGTGCCACAGAAACAACTATCAACTAAAGTTGATGAGCAAAGCAATGAACGTACATAGCATATGGATTATCTCTTAAAATTAAAGCTTTCAAGCCATTGAACTCACTTGACATATTGCTTACTCTATCATAACTTTGACATCTCAAGCAAGATATGCTCAACTCATGTGTAGAAAACAATCAATGACATCCTTTGATGATTAGGAACAAGTATTAGTGACATGGAAAATGCCCAAAAAAATACTCATTCACTTGCCCACTTGTGTCAACAAATCTCAAAATAACTGCCATTTGTTCTTTTATAGAATTATCACGAGCCTCATCAACCAAAATTGAAAACAAAGAATCACCCATCTCATCGATAATAACCCTCATTGTTGTCTCTATGGCACAACAATTAACCAAATCCTTTTGGATATTTGGTGAAGTCATTTGGTCATTTCTAGGAGTATTACTGAATACTACTTATTTAACTTCCTCACAGCAAGCTGCGTACCAATCTAGTAGCTCGATTAGATTTCCTCTGTTAAGAGACTCTTTCGATTCATCATGACTACAAAAAGGCAATCCTTGCGTCAAGAGGAATCTAATACAATCTAGCACTGCAGTTAACCTCGTCCTATAACTTTTTTGTTGACTACTACTTTGGCTAGAAATAACGTAGGAAATACTTTACTTTTGATTCATAAGTTGGTACACTTTGCGAAAGATTGATTATGAGCACTATCAAAGAGATCGACGTGATCTTTCAATGTCTTTTTGTGCTTCCAATCCCTAAAGCCGGTCTTGGTGAATATATGTCCACCCCTTTGACTCCCTCTATTGGGTTTGAACANCGGTCTTGGTGAATATATGTCCACCCCTTTGACTCCCTCTATTGGGTTTGAACAAATAGCAATACAAACAATACATCGCATCCTTTTCTACATTGTACTCTGACCAATCAAATTCTATGAACCATTCTATCTGAAACGCCTATCATCATTTCTCATCAGTCTTCATGAAAAGTAATGTCCATGTGATTAACAATGACATTTCTGTAAGTACGTCAGCCTAACTTCATCTCTGATGTTAGGATCATATGACTCAATATGAGAGCGTTTCCCTAGATCAGATATAAGATCATCCACGTTGAATTGAGGTCGAGAGACATTTTTGTGTTATTTAATACATTGTGTGCTCGATTAGAAGCAATGACGGGACTGGATGAACTACTAGAATTAGAAGAAAAAAGGTATGGACTTTCATTTCAATTGCAAAAATCGATCCATAATCTGCAAAAATACCCAAATTTATTTTTCAATTAAAATTGATTAAAAAATAGAGTGCAAATGGTTTAATTGAGTCCAACATCTTTGCAATTGATTTTTTTAACCTTAAGTCCTAAATTCCTAAACATAAATAATAAATTCTCAAATCACAAATCAAAACTCATAAATGATAAATCATAACTCATAACTTAATGGCTCATACATTATAAATTATTTATCCTAACTCACATATTAACAAATCACAATTTTCATTTGAATGTCAAATTACCAATTAACTCATTTAACATAAATCATTATTCATAAGTCATAAATAAAAAATAACACGGATTCCAAAGCCAAAAATAAAAAATCTGTAAAAGAACAATGAAGGAGACTCACTGTCCAGTGTCCATTGATGTCTGCAGCTCACGAGTTGGGAGGTCTATCCGTCCAAGTTCATTTTCTATCTTTCTATTCACAGGAGGTGTCGAGGTAGATGAGGGTTTCTGGCTTTCTGCTCACAGCCCACAGGAGTCTGGAGTCCTAGCCGAGCTCGTTGTGATGCGATCCGTCTGCGTGCGTGCATGGGAGCGTTGCACGTGTTTTCTTCTCATCTTCACAACTTCGCCGATCACGGACTCACTCATTATATATAAGCACAATTCATATGGATAATGGTAATGGATCAATTGAATTTGGATTGGGCCTGATTATTTTAAAAAGGCCTACGGCTGAAATAATTCCAAACTTAAAAAAAAAAAAAAAAAAAGATTTCATAACTAAGAGGTTTAGTTTTTACCAATTTCAAATTTAAGAACATAAGTTTAAAATTTCAAATTTCAGATATTTTTAAATTAATTAATTAAACATATATATTATTAATTAAATATATTAAGATCACAATTTCATATAATTTGGTCACAAATTCCATATAATGGTCACACATCACAAATTTTATATGTTACAAATTATTTTATGGTCATAATTCTAAAATTTTATTGGTCACAATTTGTTGATAGGTCACAAATTATTTTATGGTCACAATTCCAAAATTTTATATGTTACAATTTGTTCATCGGTTACAAATCAGAAATTTTATAAGTCACATATTATCTATTGGCCACAAATTGATCACAATTCAAAAAATTTATAAGTCACAATTTGTTATACACATAATCCAGGTTTGCAAGCAGAAAGTGGATGGTGAAAAGGCAAGTAGATTCTAGTATACATGAGCTTTAACCAGTTACACAAGGAACAACTGAAGCCGAGAAAGGAGAATCTAATTAGAAATCATGTGGAATAAATATGTGCCTTCGCAATTGGTGTATCAGTGCTAGAAATTCATTGACCACACCACCGTCCAACCACCATTAAAACACACAGAACTACAATGCCAAGAATCAGTAAAAAGCCTCCAAATCGGAAACCACCGCACCCAACCCCCACCAACTCATCCAAACCACCGCACACATCATCAAAGAAAAAAAAAGACGAACAACCACCGCATAGATCGCGACGCTGCTGTCGGCCTACCTTGCGAGGTCTCCGACGACGGTGGCAGGAAGAAGAGAGGGGCGAGAGATGACCAGAGTAGAGAGAATGAGAGGTTAGAGAGAGAATGAAGATGTGATAAATGATTTTTTATTTTTATGGTTAGGGTAATTATAATTTAGATAGAGAT
>CAIGRQ010184104.1:0-18838 GCA_903798375.1 Fraxinus sp. D2006-0159
TCTTTTGACGAGTGAATTTTCAATAACCCCATTCAGTTCTAGCTCTGTTGTCCATCCTCTTTTTGAACAACTTTGGTCATCAGTAAAATGTAGATTGTTTGCAACTCATGCTAATCGTGTTTTCCATTTACTGGATCAACCAAACATTTCTTCCACCTCTCCTATATTGGTCACCCATGTGTCCATTAAGAATCCTTCTTCCCTGCTCGTGCTAAACATCCTATCCTCCCATCTGTTTCTCCACCTGCCAAGCTACTGCAGCCAAAGGTGCCCCAAGTCACAAATGGCCTGCTTCAGCATCTCCCATTTTGCAAGATGGTAATGATGATGATGATAATGATGCTCCTATCGTCCTTAGGAGAAAGGTAATCGAATTTGTTTATTCACAAACGTACTTTTCTATGTACTAATGGTTTACCTGAATTCCTCAGAAAAATTCAGCCTCTTCTTCGAAGACTTTAGTTTTGGCACCTCCTACTTCATTACCCGTTGCTAAAGCTGCTTCGTCCAAATCAGCTGATAAAGGGACTGTGCTTAAAGAGAAACCCTTAGTCCCTGAATCTTCATCACAAGTAGTAGAATGGATACCTTCTTCTCAGGGCGTCGACCCCCCAAATGTCGAACCAAGAGGTAATAAATATTTTGATGTTTTTCCTTTGCTTGTGCTACTGGTTTTTTGACTCATGCCTTCTTGAATTATGCAGAGGCCTCCATGGACTTGTCCGTTGTAGCAGAGTCTTCTCGTCCAGATAAGGAGAAGTCTCCATAGATGGTGGAGCCAATTGGTGATATGCCTGAATTTTCCAAGATCGTTGATGAAGTAATATTTTGCTTCCCTTTCCTTTTTTACTTCGTTTGTTGTAATGAAAATTCTCAAAGTTGGCATCTTCCTTGTAGGGTGCTGATGACATTGTGTATTCCATCCGGGAGTTATTCACTTCCTAGGAACAAGTCAAGACATCTCGCCCTACTTCAACTAGTCATCCTTATGCTTCATCTTCTACTTTTTTTGGAGGAAAATATGAAGTCTCTCAAGCAGTCGGTACTTGAGTATGTGTCATTTATGGACATGGATATCGGCCAGGCTAATGCTACTAAACATAAGGATAAGTTTGAGCTTTTGAGTTCAAAATTGGCACAAGTACTTAAACTTCCGTCGCTCAATGTTTCTGCTGACCTTAAGGCGACGTTGAAGGTTGTCCACTCTGACATCCTCTCCTTGCTCGCCAAAAATGTTGAACTAAAGGCCAGGAGTACTCAATATCTTTGTACTGCGTCTAAAAGGGAGTCTTTGCTTCTAGAGATTAACAAAGCTGAAAATAAATTGACAAAAATTTCCTCCGACGTTATGATCAAAAACTCTTTACTGATGAGCTTGACCATAGAGATGAAGGAGCTTCAAGCAATGATGGAAGACTGTAGGGCGAGAATGGCTGCTAAAAAGTGCAATGCTTCCCAAGGAATTGAACAAACCAAGTCTTTGGTTGAGCAATATAAAAAGTTGGAGGTTGATGACAATCTTGTAAATGAATTAAATGTCGCTTATTCTCAACATAGTGAAGATTGGGGAAGACTTAGGAAGAGAATACGTTCGGCTTGGGGCGAATTGTAATTAAGAATTTTGAGGGAATTGCTTGCATTTTCATTGCTTCCTGCTACTATTATGTCATCAACATAGACTAGTATAACAATGAAAGAATCATCTATGCTTCTATTGAACAGACTATAGTCCGCTTTGGATTGTTGAAACCCTAGTTCAATGATAAAAACGACAACTTCAAGTACCCTGGCAAGACGCTTGCTTCAAGACATACAAGTTTTTGTTGAGCTTGCAAACCTTTGAGGCTCCATTATTGTGAAAGTCTGAGGTTTGATCAACAGAATACCCATGAGGGATCTCCATATATACCTCCTCTTCTAGGTTTCCATGTAGAAATGCATTATTTACATCAAACTGATGTAAATACCACCCTTTTGCTGCTGCTATAGCTATTAACGTTCTTACTGTGACCAACTTTACCACAAGAGAGAACGTTTCGTGATAGTCAACTCCCTCAAATTGAGTATATCCTTTTGCAACGAGCCTTGCTTTATACCTTTCAATGGTTCCATCAAAATTAAATTTGATCATGTAAAACTACCTGTATCCTATAGGAACTTTCCCAGATGGTAAGTCAGTTACAGTCCAGGTTTAATTTAACTCAAGAGCATATATCTCATCTTTCATTGATTCGCACCACTCAGGAACTTTGGCAGCTTCTTGATAGGTAGTTAGTTCAGAATGCGTAAGAATGGATTAGGCAAATACCTTATGATGATTAGACAATTTCTGATATCAGACTATTGCACATAAGGGAAAGGGAGTACCTGAAGTTACAATGTCTTTCCTCTTATCAGACGCTTGAGAGTGGGTGAGTGAGGTAGCTTGTTGGCAAGTAAATCCTGCAAATAAATAGGTATTTTGTTGCTTCTCTCAGATCTTCGAGGAACATAAGGATTGCTAGAAGGTTCAAGTTCAACTACAGGTTCAGGACCAGGTTGATCATCTTCTAAGATTTCAATGCTAGGCTCTTGATTTGATTCTATTGGTAATTAAGGATAGGTAAGAGGGGGATAATCAAAGTTATCATTGGTAGGTTCTGGATAGGATAGTTGAGCAGAAGTAGGCAGTTTATGATCAATGTTGAAGTCATCAGTACAGTCCTAATTTTTGCAGTCTTTGAAAGGGAAAATGTTTTCATAGAATTTGACATTTCTCGATATAAAAACTTTATTAGTTTCTGAATCAAGCAATTTGTACCCCTTAGTTCCAAAAGGATATCCCAAAAAGGTACATCTTCTTCCCGTTGAGTCAAATTTGTGCCTGTTGTATGTGAGTGTGGTGGCAAAAGCCAAGCAACCAAAGACTCTAAGGTTAGCATATGCTGGTTTATTTTTGAAAAGGATCTCAAAGGGCATTTTCTTATCCAAAATAGGTGTGGAAATTTTATTTATCAAAAACACAGCAGTTAGAATGAAATCACTTCAATACTTCATAGGCAATCCACTTTGAAATTTCAGTGCTCTAGCAACAATTAATGTATGCTGGTGCTTTCTCTCAATCACAGTGTTTTGCTAAGGAATTTCAACACATGAAGTTTGATGTATTATTCCATTGCTTGAATAGAGTTGTTTCAAATCAAATTCTCCTCCATTATCGGTCCTAATTACTTTGATTTTGGAACAAAATTGTGTTTCAATCATATTATAGAAATTTTGTAAAGCAGTTGAAGCATCAAATTTCAATTTCAGTAAATAGATCCAAGTACATCGACTGTGATCATCAACAATAGTGAGAAAATATTTTGATCCTTCATAGGAAACATCAGTACAAGGTCCCCACAGGTCACAGTGAATTAGATCAAAGCATTTTTCTGACTTATGATAACTAGTATTGAAAGGCTTTCTATGGAGTTTAGCTAAAGGACAGATGGAACAGGGTTTCGTGGTGTGTTTGAGATTGGAACTTTGATGTAGGTTGGTCAAATGCATTCTGGGATCTAAGGGATGACCCAACCTGAAGTGCCATAGGTCATAGTTTTCCTGATTAGCAGCAGCAAACATGGTAACTTTGTTGGCAAGTTCTGGTAGTTTATGAATCAAGCTATCAGGAGAAATCTTATTTTGCACTAAATGGTATAAGCTTTGCCTCACTTCACCCAGTCCAATCGTCATCCAAGTTGAAAGGTCCTGCATAAAACATAAGTCAGGTAACAAAATAAGGCAACAATTTGATGTTCTAGCAAGTTTCCTAGCTGATATCAGGTTAAAAGAGTGATGGAACAAGTAGAACATCATGAAGGTGTAAATTATTTGTGACTCTAACGTTTCCTATGTGAGTTTCAATAGTGGCATCTCCATTAGGTAGTCTAATGGGATGTGAAACTTCAGATTTTATTTCTGTAAAAAATGAGAGGGAACAGACCATATGGTCAGTAGCTACAGTGTATATGATCTAAGGAATAGATGAAGTCATTCTATTACTATGAGCAGTCAAGCATACACAAGATATTTTGAGTGTATCGGTGCGTTTAGTGGAAGATGAGTCCGAAGTATGGCTAGCAGAGAAAGAGTGTGAATGATTGATTGGTGGTTTGAGCAAAGCCATCATTTGAGTGTATTGCTCTTGGGTTAAAGCAACCTGGTTCCTGTTACAACTTGCTCTTGTGTAGTCCCCATAGCATCAGCACTTTGATCAGTAGCAACAGCGTTTGCCTTCATCTTTCCATAGAATTTGTGGCCTGGAGGATAACCATGGATCTTAAGACAGTTGCTAATGGTGTAACCTGGCATCTGGCAATATGTGCACATTAGCTTATCTTTGTTTACCTTAAAGCACCTCTCAAGTGAGTGGCCACGAATTTTGCAATGCATACAGAAATATCTCTTCTGATTCCCAAGGTCTTTCTTCTCTGCTTCCCTCAGGGTATTTCTTCTCACTGTCATTGCCATTCCATCAAAAATAGGAACATCAGCAGAGATGTCTCTTCTCTTTTCTTCCTACTGTACGATGGAATATACCTCATTTAGCTTGGGAAAAGACTTTATCAATAGAATCTGAGCCTTAATGCTTTTTTAAGAGTCATTCAATCCCAAATGGAACTTCATCACCCAGCTCATTTCCTGATTACCAATCACAGTTTGCAGCCCTCCATAGGTACAATTAGGAATCAACTCATAGTTCATGAGTTCATTAAGTAATGTCTTGAGTTTTGCTTACAGAGTCTTGCCCTTGCATCAACAATATTATTGCTTGCTTGACTTCATAAATTCTAGGAACATTTTGCTAAGCCAAGCGTTGCTCCAACTCCAGCCAAAGTTGGTGTGCTGTCTCAACATAAAGCGTGCTAGCCTTAATGTCAACTGTCATGGTGTTTTGTAGCCAAGTAATGACTATGTCATTACATCAAAGCCAATGCTCCATCAGTGGGCTATCGGCATTAGTAGGCTCACGGATGCTTCCATCAATGAAGTCAAGTTTGTCGCTTGTACCAATGATCTTGCCCAGGAATAATAATTATTGAATCAAGCATCTGAGTCACCAGAATTGTCGCTTGTACCAATGAAATATGAGCTGTTAGGAAGAGATGGATCCTGAGAGTTTTGAATAGGATTTGGGTTTTGAGGTGGAATTTGGTTTTGATTTGTATCAACAATGCTTGCTCCTTCATTGTCAGCCATTGCTCTAATACCATAAAACAATTTGATCAAGAAATTAAATTGAAAACGAAGCAGCTGATTTGAGCAGATAAAAACGTATGCTATGTAAAATTCTTATATTATTGCTTGAATGAAGAGAATTACAAGAGTATATATACACAAAAATTACAACTTTGTACAAGTGGCAAATGAACAAATTCTGTTACACCTAACTAAAAATGGAATCAATCTTCAACTTCCTTCAGCTAGTGGTAGCACCCCTTCCATTCTAGCAGCTTCCACACTCTTCTAGTATCTCTAGCTCCACGATTTGATCTTCAACAGGATGGACTACAACTCTTTGACAAACAAGGACTTTCTGAGGTCTAAAAATTTTATTGATTAAAATATACACAACTATGAATACCTTGAACACCTAGGTGGTTAAACTTGGGTGTACATGTAGCATTCCTGATGAATACCACGGCTTATTTATAGCTACTAATTTTATTAAATTATTACTTTACGTGAATGAAAATAGAGAAGAGGGGCGCATTCGCAAGCCCCACAACCCTCACCTTGCTCCACATGCCACTGGTACGTATTGGACAAGAGATTGCAAAGTGGCAAGAACGAAGGTAACCAAACGTGCACGTTAAGGGCAAACTTCGCTGTTACAGACAAACAATAAGGGTGGAAAACTTAGGCACTTAAGAGAGGGAGTGAATGCATCCAATCTATAGTGTCCAACCCAACTCTACCCATCAAGCACGGCCAACCAAGTGAAGACAAAGATAGCTGTCCAGTTTTTTGCTCTTAGTACAATATTCAAGCCATAGGTTTCATATCTTTGTGGGATAGTTTTGTTACCCAATTAAACATTTTTTTGAGTGTAACGCCACCCTTTACATAAATATTTTTTGTAAAATCTCTTCATTAGAATAGATTTTTCTGTTCCTTTATATACTTCTGAGATATAGGACCAAAGTTACACGTTTAAAATAGCAACTATCCTATAAATATCTTACAGTATAACTTCAACTCACAAGAACCATTGGTTTTTTAATCACTTTTATCTTTTTAACAAGATGGGTATAAAACTAGAGTACATATTTTCACATATATTTATATAGTATAAAATTAGAGTATGATAAACAAAAAAATGTTGACAGTAATACAAAATATTCTTCTAGACAGCTTAAATATCACTCTCCTGCTGCATTTTGAATCCGCTCAGATCAGGAGGCAGTCCAACACTTAAAAGGCACAGGGCTTGTAGTATTTTTATTTATGCAATTGCATCATATTATTAAAAAAAAAAAAAAGTTCGATTCATATAAAAATAACTTACAATTTTTCCAATCTTAATGTAAAGAATTTAAATATGAAAGTAAAAAGGAAATACCAACGAAATAAAAGTCCAAGGCTATTAAAAGAGTAAGAGTAATCTTATTCATCATGAGCGGAGTTCATCGAACATTAGTACATACTAGACCTCTAGTACTACTGGTTAATATTTTTAAATAGTGCTTTGTGATTATATACACGTCATAAATTTTATCTTGTGATGTTTGTATTCAAATAGGACACCGTAGGTCCGTAGTAATCAAAATTCATACAGTTAAGAGCAGTTAGAGCACCTGTGGCAATGCATTGCTGATAACAATTCTTTATTCTACTATATAAATCTAGTTTTGCATCTATTTAACCGTGGACAGAATATAATATTCTTTGTGAGATAAAAATGCTTTAAGATGCATTTTCAAAAAAAACAATAAAATATAGAAAGTAAGAAAATTTATGGAACATCGAGACTCGTGGCAGTATAATGTCCAAAAAATTCAAGAAAAGAAGGTATATATAGAGGCCACGAATTATAACTTCCATCGAATAATTCGGAATTAATAATAAAAAAAATACGAATTTTATTATTCCAGTAAATCGCTGAATAACTGCCTCAATAATTTATTTTACTGTCGGTAACAATTTTACTTTACTGGCTAATTTTTAACAAAAATAACTCTGAAAATAAAATAAATAAATAATAGTAAAAAGCTTTTATTTTAATCAAATAAGCCCAAAAGCCCTACTTGGGTTTGAGGGTTTAAACTGTCGTCCTCCCATATAAATTACACATATTTTACCTTACGACCAACTATCTCAGTTTTATGATTTTTTCAAATAAAATATACAATATAAATCTAACATTCTTGTCAAATAAATATTTTATTTTATTGTTTTTCGTATATTGGTCTAGTATTAAAATGCATTATAACTTCATTGAACAACTAAAAGATTCACAGTTATTTAGATAGATGATTGATGATCTCTAATACTCTTGAAAATTGTTGGTTAAGGAAAATAATGAAACAATGAAGCTATTTTTTTTTTTTGCTATTTTGTGTGATTGTTAATTAGAAGAACAATTAGTGAGTGCAAATAGAAAGGGGACAAAATTAGGAATTAGAGTTACTTTTAAAATTGACCCGATCAAAGTGTCATACTTCCATTTTGACTTATCAACTTATTCATATTTTCACAATAGCACATTTTATGAAAAAAGACAAAAATGCCCTTAAGTATATAAAACAATTACAAAATATTGATTTGTTTAAAAGACAATAATATTTATTTTCTAGATATGGTTATAATGTCGTTTGTTTCTTTGGTGATTTCGAATTGGATGAGAATGATCAATGGGTATGGATATGGACAAACGATAAACGTGGTGGTATTCCAATTTCCGTAACGGAGAGTACAACATATGCGGGAACGTACCATCATTTATAAAACAAGTTGAATGTTGACCCCTCTCAATACAATATGGAATTGAGATTTCGATTCAATGATGATTCTTCTATTTTGATTCCACCTATGAAGGTTACTTGTGATGAAGAAGTGAATTATCTATTTGAATTGAACAAAATATACATGACTCCTCTTTAGGTGACTTTAGTGAGGAAAGATGTCACCGAAGTTGAACACGAAAACTCGGATGGAGGGGATCACAATGACAATGATTTTTGGGACATAGTGGAGATAGCTCGTGAGAATGATGTGGTTATTCCCGAGCCATTTATTCCTCATCGTGATCTCACTGTTACACACAAAATTTTGTCGATAGTCTACGATAGCAAAAACGACAATGAATTTACAAATGAGGATTTGATTGCTTTATCCCATTAGAGACATGTGTAGGGTGGAAGCGTAGGGGCTGGAATGAGTGGATCGTCATCTAATTCTTCGCGTGTGGTTTCTGATTATGAGGATTTGTACGTCGATCAACTGTTTGAAACAAAGAAAGATTTTCAAGAAGCTGCCATCGAGTTGCATTGAAATACAACTTTAAGTTCAAAGTTAAAAAATCAAACAAGTCATTGTTGACTATTGTTTGTATCGACGATAGTTGCCGTTGGCGTTTGCGAGCGAAGAAAATGGACAGGAACAAGTTCTTTGTAGTTAGCAAGTATACAAAGGAACATACTAGCGAAATGGGAGTTCTTCGAAATGATCATAGGCAAGCTCGAGTAGACTTTATTGGTCGACAGATAATGTACAAGTATCAAGACCCACGTACGATCTACAGACCTTCAGACATCATTAACGATGTCCAGCGAGATTACTAAATGGTCATGAGCTATCGAAGACCTAGAAGGCCAAAGAATGTGCGTTGGAGGATTTAATAGGTTCGACCGAGGAGAGCTATGCTAAGTTGACCAGGTATTGCCATAACATGGGAAGAACTAATCCTGGCTCGGGATTTTTTATTCAGACGGAAGGTGATAATTGCTTTAAGTTTCTCTTCATGGCTCTTGGACAATGCATTCGAGGATTTAAAAATGCGATGCGACCCCTAATTCTAGTCGATGGTACAACTTTGAAAGCTAGATACGAAGGCAAGTTAATTATTGTTACATGTCAAGATGCCAACATCCAAATTTACCCTCTTGCATTCGGTATAGTCGATAATGAGAATGATCAGTCGGTGCATTGGTTCTTCACAAAGCTGAGGGATGTAATCGAGAAATTCGAGGACCTTACCTTCGTAACTGATCGGAGACAGTCAACAGTAAATGGTATGGCCGAAGTAATTCCTGAAGCACATCGTGGATATTGCATGTACCATATATAAAACCTTAAGACTACGTTTCGGGGCACATGCATTGTTTCATTGTTCAGGAGAGCGACCGAAGCTTATACTGTTGAAGAGTGTAATAAGTTCATGATGGAAATAGGAAGCAAATCGTTACTGGCGTGGGAGTATCTGACAAATATGGAGATTGAACACTGGGAGCGATCACATTTTCTAGGTCGTCGATACAACATAATGACATCAAACAATGCGGAGTCTCTCAACGCATTATTCAAGAAGGATTGAGAGTTACCAATCTTCGCAATGATTGAGAACATTTGTAACAAGTTGCAGCAATGGTTTCACGATTGACGTACGAAAGCTCAAAGTTGCACTAGCATGCTAGCCCCGGCTAAAGAGGATAAACTCTTCAAGGTTGCAGAGCTTGCGAGAAAGTTGTATGTGGAACCACTGGATGAGTTGCGCTTCTCCGTGAAATGTGCATGTAATATGGCATACATGGTGGACTTGACTGATAACACATGCACTTGTCGTCAATTTAAGTTGGAGAGTTTTTCATGTGAGCATACAGTCACAGTGGCTATGTATAAAGGCTTTGCAGCGAGGACGTTATGCTCTCCTTATTACACGGGTGAATGTTGGAGAGCAGCGTATGTTGAGACTATATTTCCTCTGCCTAATGAAGCCGAGTGGAAAATTCACAACCATATTCTCCCACTTAATAGTTTGTTGCCATCGCAAATTGAATTGCGTAGGTGCGATCGATGTGGGGCAACAGGGCATACTCATCAATTTTGTACAAATTAGATTCCCCTAAATGAGAATTAGACCCATGTGTACTAGTATCGCTATGAAATAAAGGATCAAATTGTACAAAATCATAGTTGAAGGACCTAGAGAGCAAATATTTGATAAACAAATAAATATATAATGTTTACATGAGTTCACAATATTTATAAGTATCTATTAAATGAATAAACAATTAAATATAAAATATTTACAAGAGTTTTATAATATTTACAATTATCCGATAAATGAATAAATAATTAAATATACAATATTTATAAGTATCTGATAAATAAATAAACAATTAAATATACAATGTTTACATGAGTTTTATAATATTTACAATTATTTGATATATGAATAAATAATTAAATATATAATGTTTACATGAGTTTTACAATATTTATAATTATCTGATAAATGAATAAACAATTAAATGTACCATATTTACGGATCATACGCGAATTTATACAAGTCGCACGCTAATTTATTCCTCCAAATTTGTATCCATGATTAGTTGATTACATCAACCTTATGTATATACTCAAAAATTCAATGTACTTTATTACAAGCATGCCGCAATCGCCCCTACAATTGAATAATAACGTGTTAGTTCGGTACCATGTAGCTAAAAACTAAAATTTAAAGTTAAAAAAAAAACATAAATACTAACGATCTCGACGTCGTCGTGTCCAGCACGATGGCTAGTCTGTCCTTCACAATCACACCAGCTCGACAGCCATCAAGGGAACGATCACTAAAAATGACGCCAAGTTATGCTCGAGCTGGCCTTGTGTCAAACAAGAATGGTTGGAGTCATACACATATATAGTGGAGTCAGCGAAGACAATTTCTACGGCAATGCAGTGATGATTCACGATCACTGGAATGTATATATGCGTACAACCCTCCCATAGCTTTTCCCCAACACTCGGCCACATCCATACAACCCACTCAGCCATATATTCGGGCAGCACGTACTCATTGCCCATAAGTTGAAGAAACTGATGCTCAATGGTAACGGTACGTACGAACTCAGTGCTCAATATGAGTCAGCAAGGAATGTCGAATCTACATCAGGAAAGACCAATAAAAAAATAGAGGGATTTATTTCATTTCATAAGCAAAAACATTATGTATACATAATAAATAACTATATGGCTATTTCACTTACATCATTGACAAGCGAAGTCGACGAAGTAGTGATGTCATGAAACTACTTATAGGCCTTCAGATCGTCATCCCCCTACCCTACGGCTATCGGTGAAAAAAGAAACAGAAAAAATGATAAAAGAACTATAGATGAGTTATCGCAGCTTACTTCACTAAAATTGTAAAATACTTACCCGGGCATAATTCTTCTCCACTTCGTTTCGAACGATTTTCATTTGGCATGGTCCACCTCCGGAACAGATTAGGATACGTCCCATCACGAACGTCCTCCTCTTTGCCTCAGCCATGAAGAGAGATATGACGTACTGTGATGGCATTCTTGACCTCTTGCCGACCATTTGCTACGGCACGTTAAAAGCATGCCTCTTACCCTTTGTCACGACCTGCGTTCTCTCCTCCTCCGTCTTCGGGGCCACCCCTCCTCCATCATCGGGAGCATCCCATCTGCCTCGCCACTCCCTCTACTGCTTCGGCCAGCTCCTCAACCACCGCCTCCGTCTCTGCCTCGGGCACCTCCATCATCGAGGCCACATCCGCCTCCGGCTTCTCCCAAAATGCAGTATCAGGCCACAACAGAGAGTCGCCCCATCTTTCACCCTCTTCATCATCCCATCTATCACTCCCTTGTAGACCTGTTATATCACATCGGAGCGCTACGCCTCCACCTCAAGGTCTAATACATGGCTACGGAGCATCGCAACATATTAACGTAAACTCGATATCTCGTCACTCATCTCTCGTCGTAACGCCCCTACCTTCCCTCGTAGCACGCCTACCTCTTCCCTCATTTCTACCATAAATCCAGCCATAAGGTCATACAAACCACTGTGTGTAGGAAATCCACGGGAGAGGTGCCAGATGGAGGAGAATGAGATCGCATCGACAGCGGATGTGATCCCATCGGGGGCGGAGGCAATTCCAACAACAGCGGAGGTAATCATAGATCAACTTGACCATGCTCCTATACGAATAAGAATAAAATTTATTAACTTAGTTAAAAGAGGCTAACTCATACAAAATGATAATCAATAAATTATATTCAATTCTCATACCCGATCTCGATTTAGGATAGAATCGGACATCTGGTCTCGCGGAGTATGCGAAATGGAAAATTCACATACAAGACCACAACCTTCCTTCTCCATCGACGGCGTCAACTCGATTAAGACCTCAAGCTGACATATTGACATTTCAACTAGTTAATGATAATATGATGAAATTCTGAAACGACGTACAATATAAATCTATAATGTGTAATACTCACTTGAAGGTCGTCGAGGAGGGCTGATAATTATTTGTCGTACGGACATTGTCTGTTGGGAATGTTCTCCAATGATGTATTCAAGGCCAGTGTGTCTTCCCTCGCCTGGAAAATCGAGTACCTAATAGGGGGATCGTCTCATATGTCCAGATCCGTAACACATACACTTGTAATATATAAATTTAACAAAAAAAAATTTAACGTTGATTATGTTAAACATTTCGTGCACTCCGGCAATCCATATATATCGTACATACGCTTAGATCCCTTGCGCTTCGAGTGTGATTTGATGAAGACGTATACGGTGTCCTCAAAACATCTCCGACCCCATGGGTAGTTGTTGAACGCATCAATGTGTCCACTACTTGCAAATGGAAAATGTCGAAGACCGCCTTCTTGTGATGACACACATAATGCTTTCAAGGATGTACACCAGCACAAGCTTCAACCTATCTAACATCTCGTGTAGAAGCACCGTCTCCTGTCCTTGAAAGTACGCCTCATACGGCCTGTTGCTTCTCTCAGTGGCTACCTCATAGCATGCGAACTCAAACATCGAGAAACTAACGACATTTTCCCTGAGGTCGAAGTGGAGGGTATCACCGTCGACTGGCCTAAGAAGCCGACATAGCAGTGCATCGATGATATGTCATGAGTACTGCACCTCTCGCAATTGGTACAGAGGCCATAAGAAGGACTACCGCAACATATCTCTATGTTGATCATCAAGTTTCTCCAACACAGATGTAAAACTCTTAAAGCCACTATTCCAAATAGCTTTCCCCTTCATTCGTCTCAACTCTGCATCTAAATGATACTCCATCCTGCAAAAATTCAAATGTTAGAACATTGAACAAAAGATAATAAAATAACGCATAATCTCGAACTGCATTGTAACTACCATATGCAGGACATCAACCATAATAAAAAATAAATAAATGACTTCATAAATTAAAGGAGAAGCACGAAAAATATATTCAATACAAATTTTAAAAAATAATTAATTAAATTAAATACAAATTAATGACCAAAAATATTATAATAGGAAGAAAACAATTAAGGTATTCTTAAATTATTATCAAAAAATAATAATAAAAATAAAGAATTAAATAAAGAATATAAATATTATTTCAAAAAAATTGAAAAAAAAAACACTAAAGATTTGTTCAAAAATAATATTTCATTAAAAAGAATTTTAAACTTAAAACAAAAAGAAAAAAAAATGAACTTGGTAATTTGGTTAAAAAGAATATCTAATTTATTAATTTTCAATTTCGAATATTTATTTAATTTAAAAAATGAATTAAATTTTTTGGCCGACTTTTTAAAAAAAAAACTTGGGCCGGCTTTTGGGCCGACTGTAACGGCCGACCTAGATCATTTAACTGTTGGTCCAAAAGTTCGGGCTGGGTCGTCTGTTAAAAAAATAGCTAGACCGACTGTTAACAATTGGCTCAAACAACAAAAACAGTCAGTCGGACTACGAAATCTGGATGGAGATCGTCAGAATCTCCAACCATAAAACTCAATCCCCCTCCACCCACCCACCCACCTCCACCCAAAAATAAAATAAAATTAGTACTTCTACTCAACATATACCAAATAACCAACAAATAAGCTATTTTAAATGTTAAATTCAAACTACACCATTCTAGAAAAACTAAAACCATAATCAAACAAAAATTTAACATTCTTAAAGATCACTTCGCCGGTGACTTCTTGTTGGTGGTTGGATTGCCGACCGTGAGTAGTGGTTTTGTCGTCTGGATCTCAACTGAGATTTTTTCTCTCTCTCTCTTTGTTTTCAGTCATGTGTGAGGGAGAAATAAGGTTATTTTTGGGATTTGCTCTTAAATTTTCAATTTCCATTTTTTTAAGTAGTCAAAGGCCAAAGTGAAAAATTGGCCGGGTCAACCAGCCATTTCCACTTATTTCCTCAAAATTAGTTGCATATTACATCGGTTTTTGGACCACTAATCCATGTTCAACCTATATAATTAAAGTTAAATGGAGTCAACTTCAAATAATATTTTATGATAAGATAAGAGAAGAAATGTCGTACAAAATCCACTAATTAAGTTCCGTGTCACCAAATAAACTGACCATCTCATACCCAGTGTCTCTAACTTGGATTTGTGGTCCCCTTAATCTTCTCCATTCAATTATTTTAAAATTAAAATTGCATTAACAGTATCTTATTTATTGTTGGGATCTTTGCTACTGCGGTCCTAAATCGTTCTTTTTTTGCATACTTTATCCAAACCTTTTTATTTGTGTCATTCACAGTCCCAAACTTTCAATCATTGCAACAAAGGACAAATGGACGGATTCTATCCATTCGACTGTTAATTGACCAAACAAATTGATTTGAACCATATTTGGACTGACCTCGTTACACGCAGACCCCATTGCAAGAGCCGGTCCAGGACAAGGTGGTGACGAGATCTTGAACAAATCTCATGCCATAAGACAACTCACTGCTGCCGCCACCATCTTATTTGGTCAAGTTAAAATTTCAAGTTAGGCCCTATGGGACGACCCGCTATACGCCGCCACCATCCTATTTGGTCAACCGGCCATTTCCACTTATTTCCTCGGAATTAGGTGCATATTACATCGGTTGTTGGACCACTGATCCATGTTCAACCTATATAATTAAAGTTAAATGGAGTCAACTTCAAAGATTATTTTATGATAAGGTAAGAGAAGAAATTTCATACAAAATCCACTAATTAAGTTCCGTGTCATCAAATAAATTGACCATCTCATACCTAGTGTCTCTAACTTGGATTTGTGGTCCCTTTGATCTTCTCCATTCAATTATTTTGACATTAAAATTGCACTAACAATATCTAATTTATTGTTGGAATTTTTGCTACTGCGGTCCTAAATCATTCTTTTTTTTTTTTTTGCATACTTTATCCAAACCTTTTTATTTGTGTCATTCACAGTCCCAAACTTTCAATCATTGCAACAAAGGACAAATGGACAGATCCTATCCATTCGACTATTAATTGACCAAACAAATTGATTTGAACAATATTTTGACCAATATTAAAAGAATAAAAATGATAAATTTATATCTTCAAAATAATTAAATAAAAAAATTCTCTCACCCCCACCCACCAACCTCATCTTTTTCCCCCAACTTCGCCTCACTCCCCCACCCCAAAACGAGAAAACAACTCACATGCTGCCACATTCACCATGGCCTTCCCTTCAAATACACTTTCCTGACCTCGAAGCTATAATATACCCTTGTTCATTATATTTTTCAAGTCAGTAGCATCCCCTTCTACTCCATAAAATATAATTGCTTGGCCATTCATTCTCAATCTTGCACCATTTACGAAATCTTGTTAGGGAGGTTTCTCATTGTTTGAATATATACATATATATGTGTGTGTGTGTGTTGCGCAGTTCAAATTTTCATTAATTCTGTTACGCCCTAAAAAAGCTAAGACCCACACCTAGGTTCAATTAACCTATGTAACGAATTGCTCGGGGGGCCTACGCCTCATACACTAATATAAGACGACCTAGCTATACGCAGACAAACCACTTCAAGTGTGAAAAACCCGCTTTCCCTACATAGAGGACCTGGACCGACCTCATTACACACGGACCCCATTGCAAGAGCCGATCCAGGACGAGGTGGTGATGAGATCTTGAACAAATCTCATGCTATAAGACAACTCACTGCCGTCCCCACCATCCTATTTGGTCAAGTCAAAAGTTCAAGTTAAGCCTTATGAATAGAAAAATGGTCATAACATTTAAGGCTATGATTGATTGATGTACATGACAAGAGAGGACAATCGTTTGGGTGAGGCCACGTACACTATCATCCAGCGAACTCCATTCATTTTGCCCAAGTATAAAAGCTCACACTAAGTGTCATTCAAAGATAATGTAAGTTTAGACTCTCAAAACTATATTATTGCTTCACACACATTTTAATCTTCCACCCCAAAGTCGACCCTCATTTTACATCGAAGGCTCACGTTTCAAGCTCTCCCACACTCAGAATTACTTCTCTAACTAGCTTGACCATCGGAGTGCACGCGGTAAACTTCATCCCTTCTGAAGAAGGCCACGTGTGACTAACAGTTTTTTTAAGTGTGCAGGAATCTAGCTTGTGTGGACATGAGAAGCCTTAGGATCAGTTGACCATATCATTGATACGTTTTTTGGGGTCAACAAATTCTATTTGTTATTATTGAAGATTGTGTGTTAGATTTTTGTTTCTGAATTAAATTTTACACGGGTTTGATAAAATTTTAGACGAAATAGTTCTTAATGGTTTAAATAGTTCAATACTCATGTATACCTCAGTTGGGGGTGCAACTCAACAAGTTTCCCAAAGATTTCATTGTATGCGACCATCATTCAGTACAAGCCGAGGCCGTCATACTCAGTCGTTTCATGGAAGTGAGCTACATAGTCATTTACAGCTGCCTCCCCTCCCCTGCCCCACTCAACTATTGTTTTAAGTTGGTATTCTCAGCAGTCAGCTCTTCAACATGAGCCTTCAGCTCCATTTTCTTTGTTATTAGCCTCCAAGGCTAATGAAGCAATCCTCTGTAGATTGTCAGACTTCTCCACACGCTTCGTCATGGCATTCACCTCAGATTTGCAGAGATTTCAATTCATCATTTTCCTTGGCAAGTGCTTCCATTCTCGACTCCGCCTCAGCCTGCTTCACCTTAGAGGCTTCCATGGCTTCATTGGCTGAAGACGCCTCAACCTTAGCCTTATTCAAATCCACCTCAGCATATTTTGCTTTTGTGAGGTATTTTTTATTGAGGCCCTATAGTCGGCTCATCTCCATTTGGGCATTTAAAAAGAAGCTCTGAGAGCCAGCCTGCAGGGCGAGACCTGCCCTCACCATGTCGATCACATCACAGGTCTTGACGTACGAGGAATACTTACCAATTCAATATTTGAGATGGATCATGTAGCCCCTTGGGCCTCAACATGATGCATCTCCATCACAGTGGAGGCAATTTCATCAGATCTCCCACCAAGAAAGTTTTGGGCATTTCCTTCAGACGAGGCACTCCTGGCTTCCTTGCCCCACTTCCATTTAACAAGGCCTACCTCTTCCTTTGCCGTCTCTTTCCACATTTGCAATTTTTATTGAGGATATAAGCTCCACTACAATGGGCTATCTAAGGGACTCCCCTATGGTCCTTTGGTGCTTTGGGGAATGGGAGGATTTGTATCTTTTATCAGCACTAACTTTCTCTTCTGGCACCTCTCCATCAAAGTTTCAGCCTTTATCCTTTTCTCCCCTTTCTTTTCTAGAAGAGGCGGTGGGTTCAACTTTGATAGGCAAGTCAGCTCGTCTTGTTGATTTTTATAAGTTGAGGAGATGGAGCCTAAAGGTTTCTTATTCTTCGCATCTCCTAGGCGTCTCATGAAGAGCATGTCCGGCTTTACATATTCTTTCTTATCATGTTGACCTACAAACAAAAGGTAAAGTGCTAGTAGTCAGGCTGAAAAACTTTAAAGTGATAGAATCACTGAAATGAATAACTAAGAAATGTATTACCCTTGGTAGCCATCAGTCGGTGAATGACAAAAAGTATAAAAGTTCACACTTAATGTCATTCTAAGGTAATGCAAGTTTAGACTCTCAAAACTGTATTATTGCTTCACACACATTTTACTCTTCCACCCCAAAGCCGACCCCCATTTTATATCGAAGGCTCACGTTTAAAGCTCTTCCACACTTAGAATTACTTCTCCAACTGACTTGACTATCGAAGTGCACGTTGCCAACTCCATCCCTTTCGGAGAAGGCTACGTGTGACTAAGGATTTGTCCAAGTGTGCAAAAATCCAACTTACGTGGACGTGAGAGGCCTTGAGATCTGTTGGTCACATCACTGGTACGTTTTTTAGGGTCAACAAATTCTATATGTCATTATTGAAGATTGTGTGGTTGATTTACATTTGTGAATTGAATTTTGCACGGGTTTGATAAAATTTTAGACGAAATAGTTCTTAATGGCAAATAGTTCAATACTCATGTAAACCTCACATGTCCAATTTAAAAAAATTTATTTTTGTTTTCTCTTGCGGGCTAGTCTAACATTTGAAGCGATACATGTTTCCATGAGTGTTACCTGAAAATGAATTACAGAGAATTGAATTGTCTAGAATTTGTTTTACTAGAATTGTAATTAATTGTATTTGATTGATATAATTTTTCACCTGAAAAATGTTGAAAGTTTAGTGTCCGTTTGACTTTATTTTTCATGAAAATTGTCCATTAAAGTGATAATTTTTTTTACCATTGGGTCTATAATTTGTTCCAAGTGCCAAAAAAAATTACCATATCAA
>CAIGRQ010184136.1:5584-20294 GCA_903798375.1 Fraxinus sp. D2006-0159
TTTTTTTTTTTTTTTTTTTCCATAGGGACTTAAATAGTAACAAGAAACGGTTTTACTCTAAGTAAATAAAAAAAAGCAGTTTTAACTTCAATAATGAATTGCGAAATCTTAATATTAAAGAATAATGTATTGACGTAAAACATAGCCTAAATAATGTCTTAACAAAAAATGAAACTTAAAAGTTGTGTTTCAAACACTATAATTTATTAATCCTAACCCGTTGCCATCTCCACGTAGACTGCCTCGAACCATCAATTGCCTGAAAGGGAAAATATTATGAGTAATATTTATAAAATCCCCAAAAGTATGCCATGAATTATTATCGTGTATAACTTAAAGGAGCATAATAATCATAATCAATATAATGGAGACACATGAATTTTACCGAACATAGGTGTTAAGAATTCTTATGTGTAGCGCTACTAAACTCCGGTCCCCTTAACATAATCATAATCATATTGTACCATATGTAACCCATAATAATTTTCTTGAAATATAATAATAATCCAAACATAGGAGAGTAATAGAGACTAAATAATCTTGCTTGATCCCTTTTACAATTTTCACCTCGGCTATGTGCGTGTATATATGTATATTAATTGGACCGAAAAAAATAGTAGTGTGTGGTAGCATATGAATGTGAACGAGGGTCTTAAATAGGACAAGACTAGACATGCATCATTAAGGAAAAATCTATGATGGTGGAAAGGCTATTAATTCTAGCATTGAAAATTGTTCCTTGAAAATTGTGAAATGAGCCAGAATCTCTCTCTCATTTCTCATGTGAATACTACATTCTATATACACATGCATTCACACTAAACATTACTTTATGTTTGGTCAATCATGAATATGACAAAAAAACATATGTCAAGGATTTCTCTATAAGGGTTTGACCAAGCATTCAACCCTTTTTCAAATAGCAAAACTTGTGGTGATTAGCATTTATACTAAGTTTGCTACAAGGTCCTAGAAGATGGATTAACCCTCAAATGAACCCCTAAATTTTCTCATAATTAGACCCACAAATTCATGTGCGGGTGTTATACTCTCTATGCTTTATTTTGTATCATTGGATCTTTACCCTATCCATATTCAATATATCATTTACGAATTCTGATTTGCACCCTTATTCTTTTAATGCTGTAGGTATCCAGCTGATCTTCAAAAAAGAGCAAAGATCCACTCGGTGCTCGACTGGCATCACTCTAATTTGCGACGTGGCTCATGTGAGATTTTGTTTATACAAAGAAGATTCTTTTTACTGTGGTTGATAATCATGCAAATGCTACTAGTTTTCATTGTTTTTTACTGCTATCTGCGCTTCATCTTGGCAAGTGAAGGAATTTCTTTGAGAACAAATTTACAAAGATGAAACTCTTATTTAATAACGTTGTGTTTTCTAGCTGTAACTCTAGAATTAGTTTTATTGGCTGCAATGATCTGTGGGGTGCTTTAATCAATTGACATTTTGATGTGAATTTATTTTTGAGAGCAATATTATCGGATAGGCAATCAGAAAAACTTGCAGTTGAGTGGACAAGTGTAAATAGTGTATAGCATGATTAGGCTCCAAACTGCCAGCATGTCATTACACAACGGCCAGTACATTCGAGTAATTCATTTATTTCTGTCTCTGTGTATTGTGATAAAATTACCGTTGTTCATGTTCTCTCATTATCTAACAAGCCTATATTTTCTTTCAATAATGCTTTATTTGCAGCGACGTATATCTTTAATTCCCTTATCGCACTTGCGTTCGGGCTGCCTTTGAACCTGGAAAAAGCAGCTGAAGGTGAGAAAATTCTGATAGCATCTCTTGCGAAGATCGAGTCCTTTTGGCTCCAGGATGATGGCCCATTTTTGCTGGGAAACTCTCAACCTTCCATAGCAGATCTTAGTTTGGTGTGTGAAGTCATGCAACTTGAGGTAATAATGAGGCAATCTTCTCATGAGTTAAATACACAATCATTGTACTTTTATGGAAATTTCAAGTTGTCAAAATATTTCGTTGAAATTAGTTGTTGAACTTAAATTTTGTTACAGTTGAGTCACACCAATCCATGTCTGTTAGTTTGGATATTTCTTGAAGAAATCTTTGAGATAATTAGATATGGTTTCTTTTCTTTCTTCCCTCTCATTCATGAATTAGGTTGTTGAAACGAAGGATCGTGATCGCATTTTAGGCCCTCATAAAAGAATTCTGAAGTGGGTCGAGGATACGAAGAATGCCGCTGCACCCCATTTTGAGGAGATACATTCTTTAATGTCCCCAGCCAAAGATGCGCTACTGAACCTGAAGTCCATGGCTGCTAAAAAGGAGGCAGAATCCCCTGGGAAGCTTGCTTAACATTCTGAGACGAAAATCCAGGTGGGAGAACAATAATGTTGGTATGTTTGCTAAGGAGAATTGGATAATATAGGACAATATTAATGAAGAAAAAGAATTTAATAGTTTCTTATTGTCCTACACTGCTTATCAAAGATCCACTGTGCGTAATATTAATGAAGAAAAATAATTTAAGCGTTTGGTCTTGTGCAACACTACTTATCGAAGAATCATTGTGTGAAATATCCAAATATTATCTTTGTTTTCTCCATCTTGGGCTCCACTGTACTTCCTTTTGAGACATGCTACTACTGCATTTGCTGTTGCCTTGATTCGATATAAGAACGATAGTACTATAAATTAATCGTATCCATTTTAGAAGGTCAATTCTAGTATTCTTCATTTACTCTGTATGCATGTTTAACATGTGATATTAGACATGACTGGACATTGTAGCAAATAGGATTTTAGTTTCTTTTTGTACTAATAAGTTATTCCGAGCACAATAATCCCCCACAGATGTAAATGATTCATCAATATCAAAGCTAAACAATCACTCAACAGTTATTCCTTTTATCTCAAGAGTATCAGCTTCTTGGTTCTTTAGTTATTTTACAAGAGCCTGACATTGCCGGCTCAGGCGATCCATGGAGGTTGTCAGAATACGGTGGAATGAAAAATGGCCCCAACCGTGGTTGGAATACTTTTGATATTTCCAGAATATATTCTTCAGCCTGTAGAAAAAAAAAATGTAAAATCTATGCACTTAGAACAACACAATTGTCCCGTGCTATGTCGATATGCAAATTGTGTAATAGAAAAAATTTGTGCAAAGTATATTCGATATACTGGCTACTCCGAGGAAGACAGAGAGGATATCTATGATGAACCAGCAAAGTATATGACTATAAGCGTATGGTGACGCTAAGCATGAAAAGGGCACATGTTATACAGCACTGGTTTCTTTTACTCTTAAATTTCCAGTGCCGGCGATTAGTTAAATTTTCGGCATTGTATTTTCATTGACAGGTGGTCATGTCATATGCCCCCTCTTAAGTTTGTAGTTCCCTTTTTATTTTCAGTATCAATAAATACTCCTCTTCCTTTGGATTAAAAAACCCTCCAACATAATTGATGTTTTTATCCATTGAGGTTAGAAGGAACCTGGTTCTACACATGAATTTTGGTGCTCACCTTTACTTCCTTCCCTTTCTCTTCTTTATTCTCAGGTTTAGCTTCTGCAATGAGAGTAGCTACCCCAATTTCCTTGGCAATGTAATTCGCATATACTCTTATACTTTCATCGACTTGAGAATGGTAACGACTTCACAAGACCCGGGATTTAATGGATCACAACTCCGTCAATAGAGACAAGAATCCCAGTTGAGCAAACCCTTTAGTTAAGATAGTATTTCCTTGGCATCAAGTGGAATATTGATGTTTTGCGCTAACATGAAGCCCTTGTTTCCCACAAGAACTTCCTTGTTTCGACCAATGGCCTTCACACCATGGCCAGTTATGGATTCGAAGTCCATGGCTTCAGGCCAGATGGGGCTCTCTTCACATCAATGACCGCCTTGGTTAATGGATTAGGTTACTCGAATTTAAGGTAATTCAACCTGAATTAGGGAAAGTTTGATAAAAATATTGAACTTTACCGTCGTTTTGGAATAAAGGTTACTCGAATTTAAGGTATTTCAACAAAT
Organism: Fraxinus sp. D2006-0159; assembly: GCA_903798375.1. Taxonomy (NCBI): domain Eukaryota; kingdom Viridiplantae; phylum Streptophyta; class Magnoliopsida; order Lamiales; family Oleaceae; genus Fraxinus; species Fraxinus sp. D2006-0159. The sequence continues at coordinate 9,620 of CAIGRQ010184136.1, forward strand.
TAAATGAAAAAAAATATAAATTCAACGACTGAAAATAGTATCTTTATAATTGCTCCCAACTATGCCTAGATTGCAGTCCAAAGAATGCATGAATAGATGAACAACCAGCAACATGAAAAATTTATAACAGGCCTATAGAAAAGCACCAAGAATATACTTTTCTTTAGCAAGAAACATATAATGGTAAAATCCCAGCTGGTTTGTCTAATTCTCCAGAAATAATCCTATCATATACAAAATGACTTTGAATCCCATCATATGGATGACATGAATCCATATATTTTGTTACGCCTCGCCTCCGAGGCTCAAAATAGAGTGCCACATAGTAAGCCACGTAGACAGAAAGTAAACGAGAAAGTCAAAGGAAGACCCACGAGGTCAAAGTATGAAGAAATCAAATAAAAACGAAGTCCTTTCATAAAAAGGCCGAAGTCCATATTGAGTCACTGCCTCAAGGACGAAACACTACAACTTAGGCTGAGGCTCTCCACTTAGAGAACTAATTTGAAGATCTCTCCGATGCTCTCAAACTCATCCAAAATTCATGAAACTGACGCTGTCTCTTGTGATAGATTTGAAAATCCCTTAGAAGTGATTGATGTAACACTTTTAATAAAGTTTGTCAGTGTTCAGCCTGTCGTATAGGGCGACTGACCCTTTATCAATGTATTAATTGTATGAATAGACAGTGATGTGAAAACTCAATTAGGGAGATAATGCCACGTGGTCCTAATGCAACAGTCACCGCGTCGGCCAAGACAGTATAAATAGGTTCTCTTTGTAATTGAAAGGAGGATCAGAATTTGGACGATCATAGATTCGAAACATATACTTGAACTCTCACGAATTTCATATAAACGCTTGGTTGAATGTTTTTCGTCTTCTTTACATATTTGCCTGACGTAAATTTCGACATACAATGTTACAACTTCTATAAACATTTTTATCTATCCTTCCACATATTCCTGCCTGTTGCTACATATATTAATTTAGTTTTCGCCTAGTGATCGTTGTTAGCGCGATCGCTTTTGTTCCACCCGCAAGAGCTTGAACTGTTTTGTCTCTCGCCGCAAAGTACCTCTCGCGCCCATTTCCTCTTTACAATTTTTTATTTTATTTTATATTCAAGTCCATGCATTACATAAATATTCATGCCTAGACTTGGAGGACTATTGTTGCGCGCCTCCGAGACTCAAAATAAAAGTGCCACGTAGTGAGCCACGTCGGCAGAAAGTCAACGAGAAAGTCAAAGGAAGACCCATGATGAAATCAAACAAAATCGAAATCCTTTCATCAAAAGGTCGAAGTCCATATTGAGCCACTACCTCAAGGACGAAGCACTACAACTTAGACTGAGGCTCTCCACTTAGATAACTTAGGCTATCCGAAGTTCATGAAACTGACGTTGTCTCTTGCGATCCCTTAGAAGTGATTGATGTAACACTTTCAATAAAGTTTGTCATCGTGTCAACCTATTGTATAGGGCGACTGACTCTTTTATCAATGTATTAATTGTATGAATAGACAATGATGTGAAGCCTCAATTAGGAAGATGGGATCACGTGGTCCTGATGCAACAATCACCACATCGGTCAAGATAGTATAAATAGGTTCTTTTTGTAACTGAAGGGAGGGGGGGATTAGAATTTGGACGATCATAGATTCGAAACATACACTTGAACTCTCACGAATTTCATATAAACGCTTGGTTGAATGTTTTTCGTCTTCTTTACATGTTTATCGGACGTAAATTTCGACATACAATGTAACAACTTCTATACACATTTTTATCTATCCTTCCACATATTCCTGCTTGTTGCTACATATATTAATTTGGTTTCCGTTCGATGATTGTTGTTAGCGCGATCACTTTTGTTCTACTCACCAGAGCTTGAACAGTTTTGTCTCTCGCCGCAAAGTACCTCCAGTGCCCATTTGCTCCTTGCTATTGTCGATATTCTAGTAGTAACGCATCGGAATAGTACTTGACTTGGCGTGAGTGGGCTCGGCATCTGTTGAGCTCATTTTTTGGGCTCAACATATTTCATTTACAAATAAATATATTATTTTATTCATCCCACACGGTAAAACATGAATACACTTAGTCCCTTAATTTTGGAATGTAATCTCTCTTAATTTTGAGTTCAGAGCTGCTCAGATAAAACCTTTTTTTCAACCTAATTAGGCATGACTTTTGAAAAAGTTAAAAGGAGTTTTTGAGACCCAAAAACTCATTTGACTAATTTCATGAAAGTACTTCTTTTAGTTAGAAGAATTTTTAAAGTAAGTTGGTTCAATGTGACTTCCTATGAAAACACCTCTGAAATAAGAATCTTTTAAAAAAATTAGTTTTCAAAAAAAAAAAACTTGAAATAACTTCCTTCAAAAGCTCTTCTACTAAAAGTTAAAGAAAAAGTAAAAGTAATAGCAAAAGTCATTTCAAATAGGTCATTAACACTCCAACTACAAGCACGCCTCTTCAGTCTTCACTGCCTTCTCCATGGAGCAGGTACACATTTGATCTTGTATTAATTTTAGATTATGAATTGCACGAATATGTTTACTAGAAAGCATTTCTCTTCACATGAAAAAAGAGAAAAAAAATTGAAAATTTTATTCAACCCCTATTTGACAACTATTAATTGAGTATTTTTTTTTGGGGAGGGGAGGGGAATGAGTCTTAGAATATTGATTTTTTTTTGGAGAATGTGTGATTAAAAAATATGATTTTTTAAATTTACGTGCATAATATTTTATGGTGAGAATGTGTAGTTGAAAATGAGTTTGAGAAAAAGAATTATAATTTAATAGTTGTCAAACAGGAGCTCAATCTCAAGTAAAAGCTATGAACAAGTTTCTTAGCAGAAATAATAACAATAGGAAAGAAAATTCAATTAAAGAATTGGTTGATGAAGAATTTGAAAATGATTGAACGGAATAATATAATTATTGATTTTCAATAAAAATAAAATAAAATTATAGAAGGAACATTTGAAAGTTTTAGATTATTATTTTTGTATATTTGACTATTTCTTTTGTTGAAAAAATATATTTGATATACTTTTACACATTATTTTAGTTGGTCTTATTTAATATAGACTGATTGTTAAATTCCAATGACAATTGTTAAAAATGTGTAAAATAGGATGTTGTCCAAATAGGCAGTTAATGAGTCCTTGCTTAACTAGGTCGTACGGGTTTTCAACAAGAGTAATCAGTAATGCTATTCGTAATGAAGACTGTCGGTAGTCGCCTTACGTGACATATACATGTCAGTTTATTATTTGATACATTAATATAGTAGTTTTTTTATTATCTTATAAATCAAATAACAAACTGCTATGTATATGCCACTTAGGACGACTACCGACAGTCTTCACTACGAATATCATTCTGTGGTGCTGATTTTACGGTTTTAACATATTGCAGTTAATATAGATTTATTTACCTATCATCCTAGATATTATTTGATATGTTAAATAATTAAAGTTAAAGAAACATTGGTTTATTATTATACTTTATTTATTACCATATCAAATAAATCTTGTATGATATGATTATATTCTAATCGATTTTATTGTGTATAATTTTACGAAAGATTTAATCTAATATTGGCTATTACTTTAATGAAAGATTAGTTTAATATTAAACATTCCTTAAATCTATTTATTACCATATAAAATAAATTATAAATGATATGATTATATACTTATCGTGTTTTTATGCTTTAATTTTAGGTAAGTTCAATTCGTGCTTTGTAAATTACTTTACATAAATGAAGCAAGAAATCAAGGGAATGACCTAGCAGCCACACGTTCCGCCATCTTTCAGCAAGGAAGATCGGAGTTATGCCTTATTATATACTTTCAAAGCCTGCTTTGAGAAGTTAGAATCTTGGCGGTGAAACTGCAACAACCAGTTCTGCCATATTCCAGCAACTTCACCTGATGCCATGCATTATTGAATAATCTCATAGCAAAATCGTGTTTCAACCGTACTTGAAGAAAACAAACCAGAATGTTCAATCCAATTCAAAGATCAAAATGCTTGGTGTAAGTTAAGAATTGTAATTCTTAATTCAAATGGTGGGTGCGACTAAGTAAAATAGTGAATTGGTGATAAAGTCAAGATCAAAAAGTTTGATTCCACTTCTATAACAAGTCAAAAAGGAAGAAAACCTAGGAGTTGTTCTTAAATTTGCTTTGATAATTTTTTTTTTTTTTTTTTTTAATTTTGCGAAATTACAATACCGAGAATATTATATTTTTGATCGCTTGATTTAGTGGATTGATTTATCGGTGGCATGGAGGCTGTGGATGTTCCCCTTAGAGGTTTATCACATTATATCTTGTGTTCAAACTTGTTGATTTCTGCAATTGAGTAAATCAAGTAAAGCACTATAATTCGTCTACACGCTGCAATTAGATTTGTCTTAATACCTGCTTGTAGGATATTCTGATTGTATGGCAGTACTATCTAAACTGGATAATTAAGACAAATTTTTTAATTAACTAGGTTTAATTATTTACATTTTTAATTAATAAAAATTATTATTATTTGTTGTATAATTTAAATTATTTAGTGTCACACATTTGAAGTTCGCCTAAGGCTCCTAAAATTTCAAGATTGGCCCTACCATCAGACGACACATTTATGCCCTTTGGGATTTTCGGCACTGATGGGTAGTGTAGTGTTGGAGATAAATCTCCACTCTCATTTTTTATGCTTGCCACTGATAGAAATTTGGCCGCCATGATCAATTGCTTGACTTCCACCCTCTTTGATTCTGTAATAGAGAGAATTGGATTTATTAGAATTTATTCTTGTATTTTTACGGTACATTAATAGATGCAATATGACACTAAAATTAACACTAAGATAAACCAAGGATCGATATGCAAAAGGAAAGGGATTAATACATCATTTATTAATATCCCTACAAACGAAAGGGAAATTTTATCCTTCATAGGAAAGAATCATCAAAATTCATTCCATCAATCAGTAGCATTTAGGAATAAGAGATTGATAGATCTCAACAAAGAAGTTGATCTTTTAGGAATAAGAGAATTGAAGGACCATGCAAGGTTCAAAGCAATCCATCTATTTTAATATGAAGGAACTCAAAAGTTATTGATGAGAACCATGGTACGAGAGCTAACAAGAACAAGGACCCGTTGATTGTGGATGAAGGACCAATGATTAGATTACGAGCAAAGAAGATCAAGAAAGTCATATGATTACTTGCTTAAGCTACAATGGACGAAACAATGATCACAATGAGCAAATGAACAAGTTTCATGTTGGGCTTGAAAGTGAAAACAACATGGGTGAACATCAAACAAAGGAAGAAGAAGCCGTTCGGGACAACTACGTGATTGCATAGTGCTACGGGAGGTGCGGCTGCATGTCCCTATACCGAGAATAGAAGGTGGCATTTTGGATGAACTATGCGGCCACATGTCCATACACTATGCGGTCGTATAATACAAATCTGCTGCCAAATTTTTCTTTTTTTGGGAAGTCCTAGTTTAGTTAAAACTCTAGTTTTATGGTAATTCTTGATATTTAGATTATTAATTCCGTTTTTAAGTAGATTTTATAGGTTCCCTATAAATAGGACCTAATTAATTCATTATAAAAACACATAATTATTGAGATATTATTGCGAATCATATTACTTTCAACTTGTTTTTCATCGAACCAATTCCGAACTTGTTAAACATTAAATTTTTGTGGCATTCAACAATTCATCTGAGGTTCATAAGTTTTATGATAACATGATCAAGATATTGCTTGCGATTGTCCTAGTTCTTTGGTTCACTAATTTATTGGGTCGAGCTTTCCAAACCGTAATATTTGGATTTCTTGGTTTTGATCTAATTTGTCGTGGGTTTCGAAGCTACAATTGCTACTTGAGTTTCCATTAATTGGTATAAGAGTTTAGACTCCAAAAATCAAGGTTATATCATTTACTCCAAAAATCAAGGTTATATCACTAATTTAGGCATTTATAAGGAAGCATTGAGTGAAAAAAACGATAGAGTGGTGAGACTAATAGATGGAAAAATCAAATTGAATGATACACGATTATACACACTTGAGGCAAATATTATTCTAGTTTTAGGATGCCGGATAGAGACTATTCTACTTCAAGCGGGAAGAATATCAAGTCATCATGATGGAGGAGCTAGTATGGCGATTTGAAACTTTGTTTGGGGATATGGGAGATAGGATGGATAGGCAATTGGTTTGGATGGAAAGATAGGACATATTGTTTGCTAATTTACGTAGAACAACCTAGAGAAGTTCCTAACGCAATGAGACAAGGTAAGTGAGAGCCTAGAACGGAGATTGGTGGTGAAAATGAAGCTGGTAGTGGAATTCATGATGATGTGTTGGTGGAGGCCGAAATAGGAAGGATGATGAATAAAAGAGATAGGCATGATAGAAGGGTTAAAGATTATTTTAGAGATATAGTTCATAGAAATATGGGTAATATTAAAATGACAATTCATTCATTTAAAGGAATGGTTGATCTAGAGGCAAATTTGAAGTGTAGAAAAAGATAGCTTATATTTGATTGTCATAACTACTCGAAGGAGAAAAATGTAAAATTTGTTGTCATTGAGTTTACTGATTATGCTATTATTTGATGGGATCAAATACCAACATCTATGAGGAGGAATTATGAGAGGCCTATTGAAACATTGGGAGAATTCAAGGTTGTCATGTCCTTCTACAAGCAAGGATTAGTTTACTATAGAGATCTTTATCAAAAATTACAAAGTCTTTATCAAGGAACTAGGAGTGTGGAAGATTATCACAAGGACATGGAGATTGCTATGATTAGAGCGAATGTTGAAGAGGATTTTTGAATGATTTGAATGTGGAGATAGCTAATGTGGTGGAATTACTACATTATGTGGAGTTGAAAGTCACGCTACATGTGGCTATGAAGATGGAGAAACAGTTGTAGAGGAAGGAGAAAACTAGATATCCATCGGATTTTTCGCATTCTAATCTTTCTTAGAAATCGAAGTGGGATAACAGTAGAGGTGATGAGGCTGTTTCAAAGAGTAGAACTGAGCCACTGAAGGAAGGAGAGGAAGTTGCTAGCAAAATTATACCAAAGGTAGATTCTCAACCTTCTAGGAATCGGGATATAAAATGGTTTAGGTACTTGAGATCGGAACACATTATTTCTCAATATCCAAACAAATCGACGATGATCTTGCGTGACAATGGAGAAGTGGTGAGCGATAGTGAGGGTGATTATGATGACATGCTCGAGTTGGAGAATGCTAGTGATGTAGCATGATTAATTGATGGGGGTAGTTATACCAATGTGGCTAGTACTACACTTGTTGAGAAATTGTGGTTAACTATGCTAAAACATTTTAAGCCTTATAAATTGTAATTGTTGAATGAATGTGGAGATGTTAGGATGAATAAGTAAGTCTATTGGTAAGTTTCTCAATTGGAAGCTATCATGAAGAAGTGATGTGTGATGTAGTTCCTATGCATGTCAGTCATATTCTGTTGGGGAGATCTTGGCAAAAATATGTACAATTTTACTAAAAAAGGAAAATCTCTTACTCTTACGTCATTATACCAAAATAAGTTTATGAAGATTAAATTAAATTAGAAAGAGAGAAAATGAGAGTGAGATTGATATTTCACAATAAGAGAGCAAGATAGAAAATAGTGAGGTGACTGATTGTGAGAGAAAAAGAGTAGAGCCACAGAAGAGAAAAGAAATAATCTTCTGAGAGGAAAGAAAAGTCGAAAGTGAATTTCTATGCAAAAGAGAGTGAGTTGAAGAGAGCAGTAGTTGAGAACCGACCTATGATCTTGTTGGTTTGTAAGGAATCACTCCTCAACTTAGAAGAATCTAACACACCACTCCCTAGTTTGGATACTTCTTTGTTGCAGGAATTCGAAGACTTATTTTAGGATAACATGCCTAGTAGGTTACCCCTCATTCGAGACATTGAACTTCAAATTGACTTCATACCTAGAGCTGTCATTCTAAACATGCTGACTTATAGGAGTAATCCTGAGGAGATAAAAGAACTTCAAAGGCAAGTGGGAGAATTGATGAGCAAAGGGTATGTGAGAGAAAGTATGAGTCCATGTGTCATGTCAATGCTATTTGTGTCGAAGAAAGATGAAACTTGAATGATGTGTGTAGATTGTCGAGCAATCAACAATATAGCGATAAAATATCGTTATTCTATACTTAAATTAAATGATATGTTAGACGAGTTGCATAGATCATGCATGTTTAATAAAATAGATCTTAAAATCGGATATCATCAAATTAGGATGAGAGAGGAAGATGAGTGGAAAACTGCGTTTAAGATTAAATATGGTTTATGAGTGGTTAGTCATGTCATTTGGACTTACTAATACACTAGCACTTTTATAAGATTAATAAATCATGTCATGCGTACATTTATAGGTAAATTCGTAGTAGTTTACTTCGATGATATCTTGGTATTTAGTAAGGACTTAAATGAGAATATATGATATTTAAAATGTGTGCTTATGGTCATAATACAAGAACAAATTTATGTTAATTTAAAAAGTGTACATTTTGCATGAATGTACATATGGTTTTAAGGAAAGAAAAACTTTAAGACAAAAATAAAAAGTGTACATTTTGCATGAAAAATGTTGAGGAGTGGATGAAGAGAAAATTAAAGTTATTGAGGAGTGGCCAACATCGAAAAGCATAACCGAGGTAAGAAGGTTTCATGGTCTGGCTAGGTTCTATAGAAATTTTGTTAGAGACTTTAGCACAATTGCCACATTACTCACGGAGATTATAAATAAATAAAAGTATAGAATTTTATTGTGGGGTTGAAGTTTGAACAAGAACATGCTTTTAACATTATTAAGGATATGTTACTGCACCGACTTTATCACTACCTAACATTAACAATACTTTTGAAATTGAATGTGATGCCTCAAAAATAGGTATTGGAGCTATTTTGATGTAGGAGCAAAGGCCAGTAGTTTACTTTAGTGAAAAGCTAAGTGGAGCAGCTCACAACTATCCTACATATGACAAGAAATTGTATGCACTTGTTCTGGCTTTGGAAACATGACAGCACTACTTATGGCCAAAGGAGTTCATGCTCCACATCGACTGTTCACGAAAAAGTGTTTCGGATTAAAATTATCGCAAGTGCACGGTTTGTTAACAAATAATAAAGTGGAAATATTAGAATTTCGAGTATCGTCCCACAAAGATTGATTTAACTTGATTTCTATTACCAAGACCTTAATCGAATCTATTAAACTCAAGATGATTTTCTAGATTTTTCGATTAAACTATGACTATTGTGCAATTTCAATTAAGATTACGAAACTAAATGCAAAAATAACGTTTGAATGCAAACAAGTTGAAGAAATTAATGAATGAAAAGCGCACTAGAATCTCGAATCACCAAGCAAGTTCACATTTAACTCATATTTCACAATTCGATAACACGATGGATTGGTTGAAAAATCAATGTTTTTAACTTATCCAATAATCTCTTTCGAGTAGAATTGAACCTATTCTCGCATACCATTTGACTATATTTCTATGACAAATGCAATATATAAGAATGCATGACGTTTTGTAAACACTTAGAGATTCACGTAAAGCATAGCGGTATATTTCTATCCTCTATGAACTAAACGATGATTTATACCTTGTTGAGTTTATTTCCCTTCTTTCGAATGCAAACATATTCAATAATCTCTTTCGAGTAGAATTGAACCTATTCTAGCATACCATTTGACTATATTTCTATGACAAATGCAATATACAAGAATGCATGACGTTTTGTAAACACTTAGAGATTCACGTAAAGTATAACGGTATATTTCAATCCCCTATTAGACCCTACGATGATTTATACTTTGTAGAATCTATTTCCCTTCTTTCGAATGCATAAAATAGATCGCCCAAACTTACATAATCACATGCATTTAACCATGGAGGCAAGAAAGTGTATATAAATCATTTAACATCAATCGATCGTGTTTGAATATCAAATTGCAAAATAGAGAATTAAAAGGTCACATTGTGAGGTTCACCGTTCACCTAGTATATAAAAAGTCTAGCCTAGCATGGATAAAATAAAAGAACAATAAAAATAATAAAGAGAAGACATCACCCAAAAACTAGAAATTAGGCTTGAAATCTTGAATCTTGAATGAAATCCCTTGTTCTAACCATCTTCCCTGCTCTTCAATGTTGTTTTCTCTCTAAGAATACGTAACCCTCGTTTCTGGATGACTTTTGACTTTTATAGTTGCCCTAGATTCATTACCTAAAGTATTGGAACAAAATAAGGAAGCAAAATTTTTGCTAAAAAATCCTTCCTTGCGGCGGCATGGTAGTAATCCATGGGACCACATGGAATGCTCAAATTGGCCATTGGAATTCCTTGTAGGTGGGTGTGCGGTTTTTATACCATGCGGCCGCTTGGAAGACAACAACTTCCATGCCCTTCGTTTTAGTCCTCAAACTTGCTTTGTTACTTGTTTTGGCTCCCCTTGTAAATTCTTTTCTTTCTATCATCCCATGCATCATAAAATTAGAGCTCAATCCGTTTACCATCTCGTTCGTGCTTCTTGTCATCTTTTAATTATTTGTACTTTAGTCCCTAAACTTTTATTT
>CAIGRQ010184155.1:0-10310 GCA_903798375.1 Fraxinus sp. D2006-0159
GAACTGTGTTTAGATAATTTCATTTGGAGAAAGGTTTCAAAGTATTAGATGCCTCAAATTTTTCTTTTAAAAACAGATATGTCAAACTTATGGGAATTTTTAATTTAATTTCCAAATTAGATACTTATTTTAGGACATGCAATTATGACATTATTTAATAAATTTTCTAGTATTTTATTAGTTGTTTTGATGGAAATCCAAGAAGATATATTATATGGAGGACTTTCCAATTCGTTGTGTAATTAGGGATTTAGATTCTCTAATATTTTGATAGATTCTCGAGTATTTTCTTAGATGTTTCTTATCAAAACTAGACTAGTTTAAATCTTATATAAGCTTATGCTTTATAATAAGACCCAACATTTGATATGAAATAAATTGATATTTTCTCCCACTAAATTCTCTTCTCTCCCTCTTCTTGTCTTTCTTATCTCTTCCTCTTCTTTTTTCAATCTTGTTCTTTGTTCATTATTCTACGCCATGTTAAATTTTCAAATTAAATAATTATTTTAGGAAACATAATTAGGATTTTATTTAATAGATTTTATAGTATTTTTCTAAATAAATTAGACTAGTTTAAACCCTATATAAAGGGGGCTTACGCATTGTAATAGTTAGACTTTGATTCATTGTATTCTACGTCATCAACTGATGAAATTGTGAGGAATAAATTATTAAAGGAAAGAGGAATATCATGTAATACAAAGAATATAAAACTAGACCAGGTTAAGCATTAGCAAAATGGTCGCTGGTCCTGTTTTATTTCTTATGATTAAGTGCAAGTTGTAAGATTTTTAATCATAAAGTCTAGATCTTAACACTAAATTCATTTTCACAGATGGTCTTGCACGAGATTTTCACATATAGTAAATACTTAAGATTATTATAGCCTTTTGATTTCAATATGTTCTTATATCTTCCTAATGCTTGACCGGTCCTAAAAGGCAGCCTCATAGATTACTTCAATACAACTTGTAAAAATAAAGATGAGAATTAAGGTCAAGAAACAGCGTTTAGGAAATTAAAAATAATTGGACTGCCTGATTAGTTAACGAAGTCGAAGAATGCATCAGCCAACCATACTGTTCTAATTGAAGCGAGACAATTACATGATTCTTCTGAATCAATCTGCCTACAGTTCCATATTCATTAAGAAAAAAAAATAAAAAATAAAAACTATCACCTGTGGATGGCTTAGGACACGTTTCAGCTGCTCCAATCTCACACCTGGTAATGCTAGAAGGCTGAAGTTAACAGCTAATTGAATCTCTCCAACAATATGCAGTCTATGTCGAAGGAGTAAATCATAGTTTCTATGAATGCATCCACTTAAAGAATTCTCAATCGGAAGAATTGCTCTATCAGCAAGCCACAATTCAACAGCCTGAGCATATTTGAAATCAACCAGAACAAAATAAACACATAAATGAAGGTTTTTGTATCACTGAATTTCGTTTGGCCATCATATAAGTTGAAAGTTTCAATTTTCAAATATTAAAATCCAGTCACCCACTGATTTGAATAATTAATAATGTTAGTATGCTAATCATTTTTTAAGGAACGGTAAGAAAACTAAAATGCAATGCAATTTTTTTGTTAAAAAAAAAAAAAAGAAGCTTTTGCAATTGCTACTGGTAGTTATGATGTCACCTTAAATGTATCTTCAAATTCTTCACATGGAAAAGTCTCGCATTGTGGGTAGGCTTTAAGGGCAGCATCCTCACTGTATGCTCCTGCAAGCCCCTACATCATCAAAAGTATTAAAACAAAAGGACAAGTAAAGCTTCTTTAGTAACCATTTTTAGCAGAAAAAAAAAATTAATTTTTATAATTGTGTCTATGTTTTTTACTATCATGAGCAAACTAAAATTCTGTATAGAAACCTGATAGTGTCATACCTTAAATGATATCCGCACCTTTGAACGACTAGTAGAAGAAGTAGAAAAATCTGTCACTGATAATGGTCCTGCATTTGAGATAATTTGAAAAAATAAAATTGAAAAGTCTGGTGACAGAGAACACAATCGAACAAGCACGAGATTAAGAGAGGATGGATAGGAAAGAATATCAAGAATTTTTTTCAATATAAAGTATAAATATTACAATGCATAAGCCCCCTTTTTATAGGATTTGAAAAAACCTATTCTAAATAGGAATTATCTAATCAAATCCTAGAGAATCTAGTAAATAAACCTAATAGGTTTTCCCAAAATAAAAATCTAAACATGAAAAATAATCATAAAATAATCTAATAGGATCTCCATCACCCTCTCCTCTAGATGCCAACATTTTGCTTTATTTTTTTTTCCCCCATAAAAAGAAACAGTTCTGTCCTTTCATCAATAGTAAGAAAAAACTAGTGGCATCGAGTAGGGAAATGAAATGTTTTAAAATACCTGGATCAGTTGAATTATTCAAAGTCCCAAAAGAAATAATACCATCAAGAAGTTAAAACACAGAGATCCATACATCAAGTACTTGTAACTGGGTCTACAGCTGCTACCAGCCCATGAGAAATAATACTTTTAAGAAATAAATTCAAAAATTAACTACTAAAAGATATTGGGAGGTACCTGTATGTAATTCATTAGAGGAGTTGTCTTCCGCAACAAGAGACAGACAACAACCTAAGACATTGAAATATGATTATCAGACATGAACAAAGAACTAAAGAATAGCATCTACACTGCAGACAAGATTTTGACAACTTTGGATTCTAGAACAAACACTGTTATTCTGCGACAGATTCAATTTATTGCAAAATATAAGTCTTTAGTTCATCCTTGATAATAAGAAAATGAACACAAAAAATGATAAAAATATTTTTCATGTCTTCCACCCAATGCTGCTACTCCCTCGTTTTCTTGTTTAACAAAACCAATCTCTTATTCCGACACTACCACCATTCCAAAGGGGAAGATATTTCTCTCCAAAACCAACACACATGCAGAAACCCAAATTGAAAAATACACAAGTACAAACATACAAAATAAAAAGTTACAAACAAAATGCTATACCATTATCCCTATGCAATTGCATATACAGAATTTAAGCACAACAGGATGTGCTAGGATATAATGCTAAGAGACTGGCGTGTTTGTGATTAGACTTTTTTTTCCCACAGAAACTGAATATGGTGTTTTTAAATTGACAAAATTATGCTTATTAATTTAACAAAATACCATATATACCTAAATTGTCCAAGATATCAATATATTCATTAATTTGTATATTTTTCGAAGGGTTGCGTGTTTAACTTAATTTATTTATTATTTTTCATTTGTTAATGTGTTACAACATATTTTAGAAAATAGCATTTAAAATGACACTAGAAATTATGGTTTTCATATGTATTTAAGAATTTCATATTTTATCTGTCAGATTATAATGCTTTCTAAACAAATAAATTTTAAATAATACAGTTTATACTAAAATAATTATGCCATGATAATTTAAATAATATCTTTAATTATATAGATTTTACATGATATGAAATAAATATTATTTATTAAAAAAAATGAGATATGTAATAAATAATGTTTAGTTAATAATTATGTAGTATGTACTGTTAAATGAATCAAATGCATAAATAGTTGATTTAATATTAACGGCATCAAACAACTTTGTAACAGCTCTTTTTGAAAAAGCTCTACTCGCGACAGCCTTGCTAAAGGGACATTCAAACAAGGACAAGAAAATGAAAAATGGATAGCCATTTGCAAAGTAGCCATTATGGCATTCAATGGAAGAAAAATGTAAACTTTTGACACCTGACCCATTTGATAGTTCAACCTTAATTAGAGGTAAATCAGATCCACATATAAAGGTCTTTCCTTTTAGCCTCATCTTATTTAAATTCTTTTGCAACTTGTCAAAATGTGATAAGAAACTACTCATAATTAGTAAATATTGAACTCATCAGAGCAGCAATGGTCTTACCTTGCTGAAGTACCCAGCTAATTGAGTACTATGGGGGCGTTCAGGATCCAAAAAAGAGAAAAGCAGGTTCATCAACTGTCACTCAAAAGTAAAAACTGGTAAGAGTCAATATTTAAAAACAAATTGAGTAAATTTAGGAAAAATTCCACAACTCACCTCCTCATCCTCTACCAAAGCTTTGAGTATTATATCAACCTCACAAGTGAAAATTTCACAAGCAATGAAAGGAAACCTACACAGAAACAAGTTACTCATCAGAAGCTTCTCTTTTGAAATACAGTACTGTCACAGCTCCTCAAAGTAGATTTAGTGCCCAGTAGCAAGTATGTAGACACTTGATTCTCTTCATCACTTACTTCAACGACCTTAGTTTCTCATCTTCCTCTGGAGCTTCTTCCACTATGTATCTAATTAGTTTATCAACTTGAGCTCTTTCCCGCAAACTGCAAGATGGTTCAACATAAAATTAGATAATCATGGTAAATAGCTACTGAATATTCTGTCAAAAGAAAATGAAAAGAACATATTATTTTGCTCAAGACTTGCTCCTGCTCGAAAGCATGAAAAATAATTAGTTCAACTGTGAGCTAAAAAAAGTTATCATGACCAAATTCTGCTAGAGAATTTATTAAAATGGAAGACGTGCTAGAAGTCTAGAACTACACAAAAAGCGGTATACCCAAGAATCAAAAGCAATTATTATAAAATTTTAGCATGATGAGAGAATCAGGAGCTTACAAATTAATAAGCCGTCCATTAAGAGATCTGCATTCTTGAATTATTTCATCCTCGTCCAAAAGTTCCTCCAATGTAAAATTTTCTTTGTCTAAAATGGTCTCCACCTTGAAAAAAAAAAAAAAAAACAGAAAAAAAATTCACTTAATAAATCACTCAGGAAATATCCTACATGCTATTATCGAAACATTTCAAGAACGTTAAAGACAGGACCTAACAAAAACAAACAAGGCAATTGGTGAAAATAATACACAATCTCAGAATAAATCACCAGAAAATAGCAACAAGAATGAGCACACATATGCATGAAATTTACCATACCCACAGGTTGCAGCGGGCCAGAGGTACATATGATTAAGATGCTATAAACTCTTTAAAAGTTTTTCTTTAAGCCCGGCACATGTATCGCGCAATACATACACAAAAGATACATCTTGCCTTCAAGCAATCTACAAGCACTTCCCACGAAAACAGTGGTGAACAAAAGCTATAAAATTGATTTGGAAACCAACAACAGGACACAATGGGATCGACAATACAAACGGAACAATCAGAAACATGATGGCTTGGGATTAAAAGGAACAGGCAGGATTCATATTCCCCTTAATATACTATCAAGAGGATATGTATGGGATTCTCTGCAGCAGAAGGGGTAAAAAAAGAATAGAAATTTTTTTTACTATGACAATCTATACAGCAGTACTACTCAACCTCGACACAGAAGACTCTTAGTTGAGTTCATTCCCACTAGGAAAAAAAGACGAGCATAGGAAAGCCTCCAAATCTCCCCCATCGAAGGATTTCTTTTATCATGGACTATGTAGCACTCTTCATCCAATGAAATCATTTTTAATTCTTCTTCAATGAAATTTCGAATAAGATAATATGTGTACTGATTCAATATAATAACACAACTATTTCGGTTGCACAGATTGGTCTGACTCTACGAAATAGTGAAATCCCTTAAATATATAACATATAATAGAACCACCAATCATCCTCCCCAGAACCCAGGTACGTGTGTCAACTTTTGAAGTACTGTTACATTGCTTCCCTTTTCAATCAATTGCAGACTATGAATCGAATCAGTCAAATACAATTACATATCCTCCAATCATAATGGTATCATAGCAGAACCTACATACAAATATCACAATTCCACCAAAGGATAAGTGGATAACGGTCAATGAGAAATGCAATTACAATCTCCCGGATACAATCCAGCCTAATACCTACCACCTCTCCAAATTTCACATTACTCCAGGAAATTCACATCACAGGTCAACCATACCCCATGTCCAATCAGAATACCAAATATTTGGATCCATATTACCAGTAAAAAAAATACAAAATTATATTCAAGAATCACTTACTGGCGATGCAGTGGAGAGGCCCATGCGCCAAAACATGGTGAATCCTGAGGAGTGATGACTCGCTTTAAACTCGGCCACACAGATCTGTCAACTCAAAACCCTAGGCTTATACACCCAGCCCCTCGCCACAATATTGGGTTTTCTACTTGATTTTCCTCTTGAGAAAACCCCTATAATTTCAAATTGGATTTGATTGGATTTTTAATTTCATTTGGATGTAGACGATAGCAAGGGAGGGAGAGAGGGGGTAAACCGTGGGTGTGTATTTACTTCAGGGAAAAAATAATAAAATGAGTTATTTTATTTTATTATGATAAAAGTCCTTATCAAATCCAATAATTTTTTATTTTTAAATTACCCAATTTTTTTCAAAAAAAAAAACACTTTTTACAAAATTTATTTTCATAATCAGGACAAAAAGATTTTTTAGACCACTTTTTACAAAGTTTATTTTCTTAATTAGGACAAAATGATTTTTTTATATGTGCTTATAGATATATATTCTTTGATGTACATGTGAGGAGTGATGCTCTTATAATAAAGTCCGGTCAATTACAATATTAATTGAGAAAAAGATGGATCGGTGATTTTAAGCTTACATTTGAGCCTTATTATTTAAAAATTTATTTGTTCACAAACTCATTTCAATATCACATTTTTTTCAATAAAATAATTTTACATATATATATATAATGTTCTAAAAAAATCATTATTACAAAATCTATTTTTCAAAAAAATGGAAATCAAACAACTTCTAAGTATTAACTGCATTACTTGATAAAAAAAGTTGTCATAATTTATTTTGTCACCCAAACAAATAAATATATGAATTTATATCTTTAAGCCCATATTTGACAACCACTATTTGGGGAAAATAAAGTTTTGAATAAGAAAAATGCTAGATGTACATCAATGTCTACATCCCCCACATGGAGGGGTCCACTCGAATAAAATATTCGAGTGAGCCCCTCATCCATGTGAGGGGGGGTGTACACCGTGATGTACACCCCGATGTACCACTAGCAATGCTCTTTGAATAATAATTTTTAAAAAAATGTATAGTTTAAAAGGAAGGAAAAATTCTAAATTTACGTGCAAAATATTTTATTGTGCGAATGTGTGGTTTAAAATAAGTACGTAAAAAAGAGTTTTGAAAATAATAATTATCAAACAAAGACTAACTTTCAACCGTAGTCGAGGTGACTAATTAAACAATATGTCAAAAGAGTACAAGCATGTTGGGGCATGGCAATTTGACGGGGTACATGCAATCTATTCCAACACAAAACCAAACGAAAACTACAACATTGAATGGCAAAAGTTTACTAATCTCCTCATTGTTAGTACTAGTCAAAGGTTAATGTGTGTTGCACGCTATTCTAAAATGCATATGGCGGGCTGAAATGCATTATAGGTGGGGACAGATGTTGTGGGAGACTGTGACACACTGTAGCCTTGTCAAGTCCTCAGCCCGCTTTTTTTTTTATTGGTGTAAAAAAAATTATGTTAAAAGAGAAATTCATGTGCTATATATTAGCTCAGCTTGTAGTATGATCCTAGATCCGTTCATGTTTATAAGTATTGTAAAAGTAATGTATGAAGATGCGCGTATGTAAAAACCAATATCTGACTTAACTAAAACCTTTGTAGTTGCAATAGAAATTCCCCTTGAAAGTGCAACATATAGCTGTCCATGCGAATATACATGTTTGGAAGATATAATCCGACGTGAGGTATTGTCTGTCATTGAGCCTTATTGATTGTCATTGTAAAATAGAGACGAACATGAAACTGTTTCCGTGTGAATTGGAATGGATATCCTTCATCATTTGCAGGACTCAATGGTATACGCAGAATGAATACATGTTTGCCAGAGTGCTGTCTAGTAGTTACCTCAGCATGGATAAGATGTTTACTGAATTGATGATAAACCATTCTACTCCCATTGCAGAGACCATTTGAAGGATCTAGATTCCTCAACCGCATTATCGGACAATTTATTTTCAACAATAATCGATGAGGTGGAACTCCATTTGAAAGTAATGTGTTGTGAAACTCTGGTTGATAATAATTGTTTGTGTTATCTACTACTACATCATAACTGAGAAACTCTTTAGATTCACCTGAGAAAAGATCAATCATAATTTCATTTATGATATCTACGTTTTCATTTGTAGTGGAAAGAATTGCCCTTTGTGTCATATATATTCTGATGATTCTGTATTTGCTAGTTCTGAGAAGATGGTGTTGATTAAATTGAGCTCTTGAGAGTTTTTATTTTTAGAGGAAAGTACTATATCTTTTGGAAGTAAGACAAAATCTTCTCCCGTAGTTGGTTATAGTCCATTGCTGATGTTGATCAAGTATGCCGCGAATTGATGATCATTTTGGGCTCTCGTATTCTTCCTCAATTGTAGTATATGCATTTTTTCCCAGAGATATGATAGTACCAAACTTTCATTAACTTTTTGTTGTCATGTTGCTCGTGGGACAACTGGAAGAACTTGGCGAAAATCTCCCCCAAATACCATTACTTTACTCCCAAACAGTTCAAAATTATTCATGATATCTTGAAAAGTTCTGTCAACGATCTCAATTTTTGCTCTCTTTGCCATTGGAGCTTCATCCCATATAATGAGTGCTGATTGTCGAATAAGTTCGGCTCGACTGCTTTGCTTTGATATATGGTATATTGATGATTCGTTTGCTTGCAATGGAATGTTGAATCTTGAATAAGCTGTTTGGCCTCCAGGCATTATTGAAGCAGAAACTCCTGAAATTACAGGTGCAAGTGCTATCATACCGCGTGATCTTATTTCAGCAAGTAATGCACGATATAGAATTGTTTTTCTAATTCCTCCAGGTCCATCAACAAAGAAAACCCCACCTTTTTTATTGTTTACTTTATCAAGTATGAGATCATAGGCTCTTCTTTGATCATGATTTAGGTAATGTCATGCATGTGTGTCTTCAATTGGTGTTTCGATTGATCTTTCATCTAATGTCCTTTCCACTAAGAGAGTATGTATCTGTGTAGACATCTCTTAGTTGAGGCAAGTCATATACGTTGATGTTTCTTCCCATGGACTGAAGGAATGATTGAATATCTTGAAGTGTATGTTGAAGTTGTAACTGTAATGAATCTTGATCTTGTTTTCTGAAATCTTTAGACATATGTTCAAAGTAAAGATCCTATAAATTTCTAACATCAATAGGTTCAGAATAAGTCAACCGTATAGCAAAAAATCTTCTAAATGCTCAAGGCATCTGAAAAGCAATTGCTTCATCTAAGCATTCAATGATACAAGAAGCCCTCTTTTTTGGGTTGCTTCCAAAATTGACTTCCATTAACATTCATGAGGTCCTCAAAAGATTTAGGCCACTTGCATGATTCAGTAATAAACGAAGATAATATCTTTCCCCTTCACCGCACATGCAATATGTGATATCACTTCTCCTTTTTTCCTCTTTGTCCATACACGGGCCTGCATATTCCAAATGTAGTGTTTTGGAAATTCTCGGTACAAAAACCTCTTTGCATCTTCATTGTTGTTACAATTTTGAAATATTCTGTCAACATTGTCCTTGAGATGTGATCGAACTAAATAGCTCTATTTAAATCTTGGTTTTCCCAATAAGATATTGATTGTTGATTTGGGAGGTGAAGTTGTAAGTTGATGACAGCAGGTGACATTTCATTCAATTGGAATTCATAAATTCTCCATAAAGTTTCTTGTGTAGATACCCATCGTGCATCTTGGAATTCTCGTATTTCATTTATTATCCTTTTATCATCATCATGAGATATATAGATAGCTGCTCTATCATGACCTTTGTAGATATACTTATATAAGTATTTAACAGCTTTCAAACCAGAGCAAATCTCTACATTGATNTCATTCAATTGGAATTCATAAATTCTCCATAAAGTTTCTTGTGTAGATACCCATCGTGCATCTTGGAATTCTCGTATTTCATTTATTATCCTTTTATCATCATCATGAGATATATAGATAGCTGCTCTATCATGACCTTTGTAGATATACTTATATAAGTATTTAACAGCTTTCAAACCAGAGCAAATCTCTACATTGATATGACAATCATATCGTAGTAACAAATACGGATTGTAAGGAACAACGCATCTGTTATCAAATGTTGCATTTCGAACTATTACCTATGAATTTGGAATTTAAGAAATATGACTAATTGTTACATACTAATATTGAAAGTTAAGGAAACCAATGTTAATAAGAATAATAA
>CAIGRQ010184177.1:0-12766 GCA_903798375.1 Fraxinus sp. D2006-0159
TTTTATAAAAAAACGAAGTCAAACAGACACCAAACTTTCAACATTTTTTAGGTAGAAAATTATACCAATCAAACACAATTAATTACAATTCCCACTAAAACAAATTCTAGGCAATTCAATTCCCACTAAAACATTTCTTTCCACCCATTTTCCACCTTTGCAATCAAACGGACCCTTAGGGTGTCCATGGAGCAATTATAATTTGTTTATATTTCAATCAAATAACTTCATTTAATATTGTTCAATTAGGTAACTATACTTCAATTTGATTTCAATTAGGCTACTCCGTCTAATTCCAATACTTAGATTGACGAAAATCAATGGCATAACAGTCAATAAATGATGTCTGACATTTTTCTTTATGAAATAGTTTTGTGTGATAACTATCATTTTTTACTGCCACGTCATCACTTTGTTGGATAAATTTAGAGATGGCAACGGGGCAGGGCACCCCCGCCCCGCCCCGCCTTAGACAGGGCGGGGTAGGGGCGCAAGCCTGCCCAGTTTATTTTTTTTATTATTATTTTTTTCAGTTAACTAATTTTTTATTTAAATTTTTTTTTGTAATTTGTAATTAAATTTTTTTATTCTTTACGGGGCGGGTTCAGGGCACCCCCACCCCACGCCGTCCCACCCTGCCACCCCAACCCTTCGGGACAGGACGGATTTTTTTGCCATATCTAGATAAATTGCACAAAGTTATCTTAATTGAAAACAATTTAAATTTGGTTACCCAACTGAAATGAAATTAGCATATTTTGTTGCAGTCGTGAAGAACAGTAAATGTAATGATAAACTATAATTTACGTAGCTGTTATGAATAATATAGCTTAGGTTTTCTTTTGTTATAATAAGATATCAAATCATAATTTGACATTGTTTCCTCGAAATTGTCTACTCATAGAGCGATAAAAGTGTTCAATTATAATCCGACGCACTACTTCAATAGCTCGATATAAAAGACAACCAGCTCATTTCACTAGTCATCATATAATTAATTAAGTAAAACAACAAAAAGAATGGTAAATATGATGGCGATGAACCCAACTACTACCCACATTGTAAGTTCCATAATTACATGCGAGTTTAACTTTATCATTATCCTTTGTTCTTTGGCGCATGCCTATGCCTTTTTCTTCTTTGCTTATGGTTTACTTCTTCTTCTCATCATATTTCCCACTTGATCATCAATCCTCTTCAAATTTAAAAATTATTATAAATTATGCATTTCGACATACTTGTCGTGATAGAATGTCAAAGGTATTCTGATTATAAAGAGTGATGAGATTTTAATATAATACATTAAAAGAGGGAGACATTCTGATTTCTTAAAAAATAAGTTGTTGAATGTGATGAGACACTTTTTTTCTTCTTGAAGGGTCAACATATTTAAGGAGAATCTAAACTTGTGTATGTTGTTTGTTTTATTTATATTTAATCTTTGTGAGATTTTATTTTTAACATGCATTCGCAAGATGATATTTCGTTTGACGGGTTGAGACATGAAATTTCATTGCTTTGTGTGAACCCTAAATTGATTGAATTGTTAAGATTTGATATTCCATCTTAAAAGATCAATCTTATTAAGAGGAGTAACACAAACTCTTATAAATTGGTTTATATTTTCATCTTTATTCGATGTGGAATTTTATTCCTTAACATACCCCTACAAGATGGTGACTCGTTTTAGCATACCAAACTTGAAATTCGTATGCGTAATTTTTGAGTCTTAATCAGATTGAATTGTTTTTTGGATTTTAACGGACTCTAATACCATATTAAGATTTGAAATTCCATTTAAAAAAGTCAACATTATTAAGAGGAGTTGCCCAAACTCTTATAAATTGGTCTATATTTTTATCTTTATTCGACGTGAAATTTTATTTCTTAACATGAATTATTCTTTTGAACTTGTTGTACTCACATATTCAAGATAAAATGTCATCACTATTAGGAATATGTGGTTTATCTTTATTATGTTCATATCTAACCCTTGTTTTACAAAGTTTTTTTGAGATTATAAGTTGGTGGGTCCTGTGGTATGTGTTGTTAAAAAAATGGACAAAAATTATAAATCTATTGAAATGTGTGGTTAAGAATAAAATCTTACCAACTTATAATCTCATAAAAGTTTATCAAACGAGATCTTAATCTATGTAGGTTTTATCTAACACGGAGTGACCAAAAAAAATTGCTCGACCGTTCAAATTTATAAAGAATAAAACTAAATTTGCTTTCATACTTGGGTTTGAAATTCCTTTCTAAAAAGTGGTCAAATATTAATAGGAATAGTTTAATATTTCATTATTTCATCAACTTTTTTCAAACATTAAGTAAAAAGAAATAAAATTAAATACACTAATATTTTGACTTTATGAAAAATATATGAAAAAGATATTTTTATATTATCAATTTTTAACTACTTTAGTTTGTGGTGGATATTGGGGAGAATAATATGAAAAGTGAAGAAACTGAAAACTAATTTGGCCGATCCATTTAGGCACTCTTATTCCATCAATCCTTTTCACCCAACAAGNATGAAAAATATATGAAAAAGATATTTTTATATTATCAATTTTTAACTACTTTAGTTTGTGGTGGATATTGGGGAGAATAATATGAAAAGTGAAGAAACTGAAAACTAATTTGGCCGATCCATTTAGGCACTCTTATTCCATCAATCCTTTTCACCCAACAAGTAGTTATGAAATTTTATTTCATCATCATCCATTCATTTTATATCGAATGTATTTGACATGTACGTTACACACAAGTATTTAATGTAGTTG
Organism: Fraxinus sp. D2006-0159; assembly: GCA_903798375.1. Classification (NCBI taxonomy): domain Eukaryota; kingdom Viridiplantae; phylum Streptophyta; class Magnoliopsida; order Lamiales; family Oleaceae; genus Fraxinus; species Fraxinus sp. D2006-0159. The sequence goes on from CAIGRQ010184177.1 coordinate 2,790, forward strand.
CGTGTATCAATTAAATTTTAATTGTTTTTCATTTTACATGTGATATGAACAAATATTTAATGATTAGTGTCGTTACATACTGCAATTTAATAATCTAACGATGTGAAAACGAGGGTGCGTCTATGAAATTAGTGATTACTAAATTGTATGAATATCACCTCGCGAGGCTAATGTGTATTCACCGTTTCACAATGGTTGACTTCGTGGTATTAATTACAAATACTTACTTGCAACATTTAATTATTTCGTTTTCAATTTATTGCGGAATTTGCGTATTTTGACACATTACATACAAGTATTAAGTGATTAATATGACCGTGTACAACATTTTAATCTCGAATCGATATTTGACACGTCATATACAAGTACTCAACAACCAACTTCATTGTGTACCATCAATTTATAGTGATGGCAAAAAAACTCGCCCCGCCTCGAATGGGATGAAAAAAATCCGTCCCGACGGATTGGTGGGCGGGGGTGCCCAGCTCCGAAGTGCCCGGAACCCGCCCCGTGAAGAATAAAAAAAAAAATTTAACTACAAATTAAAAAAAAAAATAGTTAATTGAAAATTTTTGAAAAAAAAAAATTATAAACAGGGCAGGAAATGGGGCAAGTCCGCGCTCCGAACTCTCCCCGCCATCGTTTAAGATGGGGCGGGGCGGGGCGAGGTGGTGGGGTGGGGGTGCCCTGCCCCGACCCGCCCCATTACCATCTCTAGCAATTTAGCTCCCAGTTGTTTCTCATTTTTTATCCATAAAAATAAAAAATATGACTGTTATCCATCACATCAAACCATCAATTTTAAATTTCTATTTCTTGTGTGGGACCCAATAATGACTATATTTTTCATTCTCATTCTACAACGGTGAAAATCAAACGGGCCTTTAATCTATATGTTTGAAAAAATATTAATAAAATTAGTAATTTAATCTTCATAGCTTTAAGAGAGAGGGAATTACAAGATTAACGAGCAAATTTAAAATTTAAAATAAAAGAAAAAAGAAAAAAACTCGTTAAATTACTCTCACAGTCTCACGAAAGTCTAAAAACATCAATACATACATATTATAGAAGTGAATAACGTTAAAAACTTCCTTTTTATGATTAAAACCTTAAGAAAAGGAAATTGTCATAATTATATAAAAATGAAGCAGAAAATATAATTAAGAATTAATTGGCAACATCAACCTCGGTGGTGCAAGATAGCAACCTCCGGAAAATGGAAACCAAGGCAGCGCATGAAATTGCTTTAGCCCTTCTAAAGCCTTTGTATTTCCTCCTTCCTCCGCCGCTGCGATCGCCCCCACGGCCTCGAGACTTTCTCTTTCTTTTATTGTCTACCGCAGACTTCTCTTTTCCTCTTCCAAGGCACTTTATGGTCTTCTCGTCATGTTTATAATCTTCTTCCCTTGAGAAAGTGTAGCTTCTTAAATATAATTGTCTGCATGAAATACTGTCCACCACCCGGGGACGACCGTATGCGGCGCTTCCTCCGCCGCTACTTGGGCCATTCCGGTTTGATTTAGAGCTCACTGATCGTACAAACTCGGCATCGGATTCCGGCCACTTGTAGAGGTTCACGTAGGTGGCTCTAACCGGAACACGGGCATCGTTAATACAGTTTGAGATGCATGTAGAGGTCATTTTTTCCGGCCAGTTTATTTCAAGAAGGTGCTTGAGAAATAAGAAAAGTTAGTTTATTTGTGTGTGGGGGAGAGGGGGAGAGAGAGAGTTGGGATCTCTTTATTGTTTTAGCGCGGTTTTATGTGTTTGGGAGTAACCGATTGTTGAAGTATGAAATGATATGGCATCATGCGAGTTGATGACGTGGATGCAAATTCTAGAGTTCTCGATTATGCTTAGAAGTAATTTTTTTGAAATTAAGGACGTGTTCGATAGATATTAAAATCGAATTAAAATTGAAAAATTAACTGTTATTGTTGACTTTTATTAGACGAGTGGAACTTAAGAACGACCATATTTTCAATTTTAATTGAATTTTAAGCACGATCGAAAACGTTCTAAATTTTGAATGTTAATAAAGAGATCAGAGTGGAGGTATCAATTTTTTTATCCAAGCATTAGAGAAAATATGGAAGTCACTTTTGGATGCATACATGGAGAGTATAATGAATCTATGGACTTTCACTAATTGTGTTAAAAAATCTCCTTCAAGCCCCTGTTTGGACCACATTTTTTTTCATTCTCATTTTTCTACTCATTTTCAACCACACATTTTTCAATAAAATAATATTTTCCATCACATCAATAACTTTTCCTTCTTTTTCAACCACATATTCCCCATCACATCAACCAAAAAACTTATAAGCATGTCAAACATCATTTTAAGCACCTGTTTCACCCACATTATTTTTTTCATTCTTATTGTTCTGATGATTTTCAACCACACATTTTTCAATAAAATAATATTTTCCATCACATCAATAACTTTTCCTTCTATTTTAACCTCGTATTCTCCATCACATCAATCAAAAAAATGCATTCCTTTGAAAGTAATGTGCACCAAACGGGAGCCAAATAAAGAATTTCAAGACAGAAGCCAAATGTCAGAGAAACACTACACTCGACATATGAAACGATGTGTGATTAGCGCATGGGAAGTGTAATTTTTTAAGTTTTTACTTTGAACTCCGTCTCTTGACGAGGTAAGATTTTTTATTTTGCTTTAATTTTGAGCTCATGCCGAATCCCTTCAATTATTATTATTATTATTATTATTATTATTATTATTTGTCTTAAGCATTAATTACTTCCCACTTTTAATGGTTAAAATTAGAGGGAAAAAATGGTATTTTGAAGATGCTTTTAATTTACTTTTAAGCACAATTAAAGAAGCTAGGACATACTTTTTTTTTAGGAGGGCCTTAGTATATGATTAATCCTAAGTTAGACTGTCCATTTTCAGTTATTGACTTTTATATAATCTATTATAAGATAATAAAATTTAATAATTTATAATAACCACATTTTTTTTCAATATCTCTACCTAAATCATGGAATATGTTCAAATATAAACAATAATTAATTAATCTCATATGTGATAATGGAATATAATTTTGAATGTAGTATAGATAAGTTATTATCGTTAAGCGTGTTACTTGTCGCTTATAGTGATGGCAACGGGGTGGGGCGGATTTTTTTGCCATCTCTAGTCGCTTACCATAAGTCGGTAATAAAGTAGCCCACAACTTAGCATCTTTTGTAGTTCTCTTTTTACCTGGTGATATGCATTGAGTCCATTGTATCTTTTGCTTATTTTCCTATTTGTCTGGATACGTCTGAATTTTTTTTAATAATAATAATAAAAAAAAGGATGTTTGGGACATAATTTTTATATTGTAGGAGTGTGAAAAGTTTTATTATATGATTAATTCTAAGTTAGGGTGTCCATTTTCAGTTATAAACTTATATATTTTTCTATTATATAAGATAATAAAACTTACTTTTTTATAATAAAGAGAAAAGTTCATTTTCCCTACAAAAATCTTGGAATATATTTAAATGATAATAATATAATTAATAATGGGATCGTAAATGAAATATTCTATTTGTGTAACAAAAAATATTCATTGCAAATTTTATTGACAGTTGAAGACAATCAATTATCAATTTAGTATTATTGTTAATTAATTGAGTATAATTTAAGCTAATCACAATGAGCACACGCAGTTTGAAAGTGAATAAAAAATCAAAATCTTAAGAGATAATCCTTATTTATTATAAAAAAAAATAATGCAAAATAATAATAATAAAAAAAAAAGCCAAGTTGGTAGTGTTAAAAAAAAACCCTTTTCCAACTTGCAGAATGTCCAAAAATTGAATGCATGCGACTAAAATTAAAGTTGTAAAGTGAGCAAACCATTTCAAGCTAGGATTTTAAAATTCGCCTAAGTTGCCTCCCGGGGCATAGGTTAGTGGTACAAAGGACAAGAGTGATGTAGTTTCAGTTGAGCTGACAGCCGCAGTGTGAGGGTTCGATTCCTATCTCTAACAAGGTTTGGAATTAGACTCTTTGTGGGCACCAGTATGACAGCTCTTGTACCATGACCTACTGAGGCATATCCCGCGATTTACCTCCTCCACGATGCTCCAGGGGCGGGGCGGTGGGCGACCTTCAAGATTGGGTTCAACCTTTTTTTAAAATTCGCCTTAAGTCAAAAAATTGTAAAAAAAAAAAAAAGTGAGAAGAAACTTAAAAATATAATAACTCTCTTTAATTAATGAAAACTCTCCTATTACAAGAAGAAACATCAAAAATTAGACAGTTAGACTAGAAAGAAAGAAACTTTTTAATTATTAAAATTTAAAGGCTTTTAATAAAAAATTTAAAAGAACTTAAATACAACTCTTGTATAAAGTTGGGGACCTCCATTGCTATTTCCACAAAAAATTTCCAAATTCTGGAGCCCTAAGGCCCCTAACCCGCAAGCTCTTGAATTCCCTCCTAACAGCAAACGAGCCTCACCCCTCAGCCGTGATCACCGTTTGTAGTCCCGATACCCGGCCACTCACCACCGTACTGCCCTCTTCTACACATCCAAATGGGGTTCTTCGACCTGAACATCCCCTACCATGAATCTGACCGCCACGTTATCGATAAATCCTCTCTAAAATCCCGCCGCCTAAAGCTCGCCCTAAAAGCCATGGAACTCGGCTACACTGGAGTGGCCTACAACCGTACCCTCAAAGGCGTGATTTCGGAATCTGACCGCTGCGTAATCCCTCTCTTCCCTCTCTCTTCCCTCTTAAAAGTCGCACCTTCTTCCTCGTATTTCTCCGCTGCCGTCAAGTTCCATCGTGAGCTTCTAAGCGTCGACGTTTCGTCCCCCTTCCGCCAGTACACTCGCCTTACATTAATTATCGATAGTGCTGCTCCCGTTTTCAAGTCTAGCAATGGAATTCTAAAGAGTTACGACATAGTTGCTGTTAGACCCGTAAATCAGATCGCCTTTGATCAGGCCTGTAAAACCTCCGAGGTTCGATTTTTAATATATTGAACTCGTTTTAACTCTTGATGGACAATGTACATTGGTCGGGGTATAATGTGTGCTATTGAGACGTTTGTCTTTGATATTTAACGTGTAGGTGGATATTATCGCCATTGATTACTCTGAAAAGTTGCCTTTTAGGTTGAAGCAACCAATGGTTAAAGCTGCAATCAAGGTTTGTTCTTTACTTGATTGTCTTTATTTATTTGTGTTGCCATATTTTAATATCAATCATAAAAAGGTTTTCGATGGGAAGATATGATGGAAATATGTTAACATAGTTTATAGGGTCTTGATGTTACCTTTGTGTAATTTTACTGGGGTCTGTTAACAAATAGTATCACCAAAAGTTGTGAATTTCTCTGGTTGATGCATATTAGAGAAGTTTATTGGCCTAAAGACATCTATATCACAATGTAAGAGTGAAGTAGATAAACTTGTTTGTATATGGATTCAGCCACATTGATCATCTTCGTTCACCATGCTCTTTCAAGTGCCATTTCCCTAGGTAAACCGCAAGAACTCATTCTTTTACATTATTCATTTCCTATGATTTAAGGTTGACATCTTCCTTTCGTTTTACCACGTTACTAGTATGAAACAATTTGTTCTCCCACAACTTATCTTCAGTGCTTCCTATGCCTTAACAATCTGAGAATATACGTATTTCTTATTTTCCCTTTGCATTTCGCTACAGATTCATTTCAATATTCTTGTTTCAGCTACCATTTTTTGTGCAATGATAGACCTGTGTGTGAGACATGGTCAGCTAATTTATATTCAACTTCATGACTTCCATTTTGGTTGAAAGAGGGTGCCCCCTGATCCCTCTATTTTTCTATCACCCCCCTTGAATAAGTAAGATCCCCCTCTTTCTAATTCAGGGAAAAAAAAAAAAAAATAGAGGGACAAAGTGTTCCAATCAGCGAAGATAGCGGTCGACATTCTGCTAAAGTTTGTTATGGTGGAGAGAAACTGTCTAGTAATACAGACTTATTCCACTGCTAGACACATCACCAATCAACACTTGAGACCTCGTAGGAGATGATGGATGAATTTTCTTCAGGATTTCCTATATTTTCTTACAGCATGTCAATGTAGGCATATGCATCTATGTGATAAAGAAATGACAAACCCCATGTTCATGCATGAGTTGTCGTTGTGCGAGTTCAAATGTCTTTGGATTTTGTTATCTTTGTGGTCCTCTTCTTCCTGATGGTTTTTGTTTGCATCTATTGGTTTGTAGTTAGTTCCTTGTTTCCTGGATGATATTGATTTTTTTTATGCTTGATGTGCAGCGTGGAGTGTACTTTGAGATTACTTACTCTAGTTTTATTGTGGATGCACAAGCAAGGAGGGAAGTGATATCTAATTGCAAGGTGAGCTTTAGAGTTACTTTTTTTTTTTAATGTTTTATTGTAATTTATCTTCAATATTCAAGATTTGTGTACAAGTTCTCATTTAGAGGTTAAGCATGAAAACATAAGACAAAAAAGTTGTGCTATAGTTATAGCACGGCCGACTTGCATATTAAAATTCACTAATGTGGGTTGATTACAATTTACAGTTATTATAACAAAGTTCACAAAAAACCTACTATCTCCCGAGTTTCTGGACATAAAAGGATCCATATAAAATGGTTGCTTAGAAATTCTGGAATTTGCTAGTTTGTCGAGAAAAGATTCATACATTTTGACATCGAGTATATTTTTATTGACCTGCTAGATTGAGTAGTGACATGAAGTTAGTGGTTACAACTTAATATTTTATCTCTTCAATCCCACTGTGTGTTTGTTAATTCAGTATATTTTTAGAAATTTTCTATTTGAGCTTTGGATGTGATATCTGTATGGACACCGAAAGGTAATAGTGGTAAAATATATGGTCCTTGTTTTTAATATGAAGACCAAAATAATGCTTGGAGTCTCAACAACAAACTAAGTCTTCTTCCCAAAATCATGGTTTTCTTTCCATTTGACGGACTGAATATCTATCAAATAAGATTAAAATTAGTAAAAAATGGTGTGCAACTAGTATGTGTGTAGAAATGTTTTTGATCAATGGCTGTATGCTTAAACTTTGTAATCGATGCATCTTATTGCTTATACTATTTCAGTTTCCCAGATTATAACTTATTAATACTTACCCATTGGCGCATGAGCAAGGATTTCTTGTTGCCCCAACCCTACAGAACCCTAGTCTATACATTTGTCATTCAACTGTCCTTGAAAGCATAAATAATTATACAGAATCAACTCATTGCACTCTTCATTTGCTTCAGTAACTATGTCATACATCAATGATGATATCATGTTAGGTATTTAGGCAACACATCTCATGTTCTATCGTGTCCGGTGCTTAAATGAAGTATTACTTTCAAGCTCCCTTTCCACTTTTTACCACAGCTCAGTTGAGATCTAGCTTCTGCTATCCTTATTAACCAGTCTAATCCAAATAAAATGATCGATATAAGAAATTATTGAGTCTGAACAATTCATCTTCCTGCAGCAATACCGATCAAATACTACTGTGCTACTTTGAGATTGAGTACACGACTGGTTGTTCAATTTCACTGGGATATGTTTTATATTCATGTCTATCAAATGGTTAAATATGTAGATTTCTGCTAATCGGTATTGGATTTTGCAGTCTTAATTTCCAATACCTAGAAGTATGTTCTGGGTGTTTTGTTTCACATTTTCTCCTCTTGGAGTGTGGGTGGGTGGAGGGTTGGGAATTGGGGTGGACTACTCTTTTGATTGCTAAATCATGCATCCTGCTACAGCTTAACTGACCAACTACATAAATTCCAGCTACTAGTTGAATGGACACGAGGAAATAATTTAATTTTCTCTAGTGCTGCTCCTTCTGTTACTGAACTTCGAGGACCATATGATGTTGCAAATTTGTTATCTCTACTTGGGCTCTCCAAAGAGCGTGCTAAAGCAGCCATTTCCAAAAATTGTAGGTAAGCGAACTTGCAGAAGCTTTAGGTATTCTTTCAATCTTGTTCTATTTTCTGATGGATGCAATTTCTTTACTCCTATTTATGCTATAGATCAATCCTAGCTAATGCTTTAAGGAAAAAACATTTTTATAAGGAGGCTGTTAAGGTTGAAAGAATACCATCAAGCGGACAAACTAATTCAGAGCAATCTCCATTTGATGACTGGCTTAAATGGGATCCTATTTCTAGTGGTGATGGCGACTTGATACTTGATGACATGGAGAAGTCTTTCTCCGCCTCCAGCAATGTAGCCAAAACTGTGAAAACCATTGACTTCACATCAAGCATGCATGGTCTGCCTGTGCATGGTCTGCAAATCAAAGATATAATCTCTCTGAAGAAGGTGGCACCAGAGCCACCAGATCATGGTAAAAATTTGCCTGTGGCCAAGGAGACCGAGGCAGCTATTGCAGATTATGAGATGCCTGTAGAGAAGGGTGGCCTAAATTCTTTGCCTGAACGACAAGACAGCCTTAAGGCTGTGGTTCAAAAGCAAGTCAATCTTAATCCTCTCTTTGAAGAAAGTCAAAACTGCGAAGATTCTAAAATTCTGTTGGATTCCCTTCCCAATGAGCAAGGTGAACTTATTCCTCTGCTCGAAGACAGTCAAATTTCATTAAATGATATGAAGAGCAAATATCAGGTTTTTGGCTGTGAAGATTCTGAAATGTCAGATTTGCCAACAGATACTGGTACTTCAAATTGTTTCACTGATTTTGAGAAACTTGATACTCTTTCCATTGAGAAACTGAGGAATTCAAGCAAGTTGGATGAAAATTCTGTTCACAAAGATGTAGATTTACCTGGTTCAGAATTACAAAGTTGCATACCTGTTTGTAGAACAAATGTTATATCAGATGGGACACCAGTTTTCAATTCCACGAGTAAAAGTGAAATTACTCCCTTCTCTGGCAAACCTGCTTCGTTGAATGACATTTATTTCTCTGCCAACATTGAGGAGTCCAATATGGAAAATAGCGTTGATGTAGTTTCAAGTGCACAAGAAGGAATTGAAGTGAATACTGTTCAAAGCAAGATAGAGAGTGAACACAAAAAAGGACCAGTTTTAGCTTCAACTGGTATATCTTCACAAAATGGCCATATGGAGAGAGAACAGTTGAAGGAGATGGTACATGCTTCAGTTTCCTTAGGTGATGAAATGGCTATTGAAGAATCTAGTAATCCAATGGTAAATGAGAATTCTGTTGCAAAATATGATCCATTGGTGGATAATATGATGCATGAGAAAAAGCAGATAAATCTTGTCACAAGTCATCGACTCCTGGATAATTCTCAAACAGGTATGATTATATCTTGATTTCATAATTTTAGATGTAATTTCATTTTCTATCGGAGTTCTTGTTATCTATCTTTCACTTCAACCTATATAAATCTGTTCACTCTTTGGATATGGGAATTAATTTTTGACCTCAAGTCTACTAAAACTATCTGATTCTGATCTAATTTTTCTATCAAATGATTGTTTTTTAGTTTCTTTTAAGCAATAATGATAAATAAAGACCTATATTAACTTTTTAATTCATATTTTTCTTTTTTGAATAAATGCAGGGAGAGGGAGAGCAAAACGAAGGGCAACTTATAAACCTTTCACATTTCCTTTTAAGGTTTTGTTGAATCCCAAGCCCTTTAAGAGGAAGGTTCGGAAGTCAAAATCACTAATAACTATGTGAGGTGTTTGTCTCTTGTTCTTTTTGGCTTGATGGCCTTTGTTTCATAGATGATAATGTCACAAACTTAGTTTTGTAGGTCTAGTTCTTTTGCTTAATTTTTTATGACGAAGCTTGTAAAATTTATTAAACTGGGATATCCCCATTTTCGTTCAGCTTTTTACTCCGTTTGATATAGCATCAATTCCTTAAATTTACAGTTTCTTACAGGATATGATAAATTTTGGTTAAATTCCCCCATTTCTGATCCACATGCACTAGTGAAATGACCAA
>CAIGRQ010184228.1:0-14006 GCA_903798375.1 Fraxinus sp. D2006-0159
GTGATTTGAAAAGGGTAAATTTCATGGCTTAAGACATTGTATCGGTATCATGGATGTGAAATTTTGTTTTCAGGCTTGTGAGATGTGATGGTGGGATTCTTAATTATGTGATTCCATAATTTTCGTCAAAATCCTACTTCTCAAGTAAGCAATGGTTTGTCCTAACTTGATATTGAATATATTGAAAACGTTTAAAGCCTTGTCGGCTTATATAATTGTGGCATGGTCAGCTTATATGAATGATTAATGACCGTCATTAATGGCCTCAAAGACCTTTCACGAGGATTAGTCATTCATCTCGATAACAGGTTCGTAACTACATATAGATTGGTCTCCACATTTTGTTATCCATATATTAAAGTTTGTATGTATTTATGTATCTACAGCTTCCTTCATGTTCCAGTTCTTCTTTTGGAGATCGAATCTCAATGTGTGGTAATGGTGGTTATACAGGAATTACACGTGGAGATCGAGAGAGAGAGAGTGAGAGAGAGAGAGAGAGAGAGAGAGAGGCGCTTATTTAGTTTAGGGGAGAGAGAGAGAGAATGTGGCTTTATAAACTAAGCAAGCATGCATTGCACGTTACTTAAACTTAGTAATCATATAAACGCAAATATTAATGGGTGAAAAACGTAACAAATACGTTATTATCATGAAACAAACAAGATATATCTTGTTAGAAGAAATATTAATATGTCTGGATCACTGATAGCAATATTGGAAATACAAGAATTGTATATTGTTTGAACGCTACTTGACGAAACCAACCACCGAAATGAATTGTTGAGATTATAAGGCAAATAATGAAGGATTAGATCAAGTAAAAAATAATAAAGACAAGAAATATGACAATAGAATTAAGATATTTTATTGACTCAAAAATAATGGAGAAGAGAGAAAATTACAATGGATCCTATAATTAAGGTAATCTATTTTTTCACTTATGAAATTGTACAGAAGAGCCTAATATTTATTGAAAACATGTAGGGGACGTCCAAACTCTCTTAGTAGAGTTGTTGATGAAGTAAGATGCCAAAAATGAAGTCCAATACGAAAAAAGAGAGATAAAATGCAAAAAAACTCGGAACATATAGGTAGCGCCTAAGCCTCAGATAGTGGTGGCAAAGGGGTCAAGCGGCTTTGTCGCTCGGCTCATGAAAAGTCAGCTCGAGCTCGTCAAATGCTGAGCTCAAACACAAGCAGAGCTGGCTGACTCGCTAGGCTCGGCTCGTGGGCTCATCCAAGGCGAAATGTATATTATTTTTAGAAAAGGTTTATCTTTAAAAAAAATTATTGACGAGCTCATAGGCTGAGCCAAGATTGACACACGAGTAACGAGCCACGAGCTCGGGAGCACGAGTCGAGCTTATGTGCATACGGGCCTAGCTGGCTCAGCTCGACCCCATTGCCACTTCTAGCGCTAAGGCTGGATGCCATCCTTGCTGTTGTAAAACAGCAACTTTGGCGCCTTAAAAAAAATTATTGACGAGCTCACAGGCTGAGACGAGATCGATACACAAGTAACGAGCCATGAGCTCGGAAGCACGAGCCGAGCTCATGAGCATACGGGCCTAGCCGGCTCAGCTCGACCCCATTGCCACCTCTAGCGCCGGGGCTAGACGCCAACCTTGCTGTTGTGAAACAACAACTCGGTGCCATGACCTAAGCGTAAGGTTTCGACCAGAAAACTTTTAATAGTATTTTTCTCCATTCCGAATTCTTCTTAAAGTTCAATACCAATTTCCAACTCCCAGTGAGTTTTCAAAATAGAATTTCAACTTGACAAAGAACTCCAATAACATTCCAAACTAAATTTATCTTGACATGCACTTCAATTAATTCAACAAGGAATTCGAGTCACACCCAAATTCTAACACGTGATAAATACAATAAAAATTACTTATTTTGAACTTAACTCGCTTTATTTGCTTGACAAATGACACTTTGTCCGAAATCTTATTTGCTTTTTCAAGAACCGGCTTTCACACGAGCAGTTTGGTGCCTTTCTACTACTTATTATCCACACATTTTGTAGGACGTACGTACCACTTAAATTTTAATATAGTCACTTCCCAAACATGCTCTTAAGCTCGGATGATGTGTCCCACGTTTAATAAAGGAATTCGTGTCGACCGTTTCTAATGCTCCTATTGTTTGCGTTATAGTAGGAAACTTTACGAAGGCTGAAGAAATCTTTTGCCCCGACAACAAGGACATGTATGTCATTTTGAGGGGCTGATCACCCGTAATGTCCATTGAAAGAACATTCTTGTATGTACCTTCAAGTCTGAAATTCTTTGTTTTGCCATTACAGCATTTCTTATGTATTTAGCGTCGTAAAAGCGAGTTATTAGGTTCAAAAACAATGGGAAGTTGAATCGATTATTAGATTTTTTCGTATGTTCATGGTCAATGTTTCAAGAAATGAATATGTAACATCTCAAGTTGTTTCATACGAGGAAATATGAAGAATTTAGACCAAGAAATACATGGCCACAAGTATTTACAACTATTTGCACGAACCGTTGCAAAAATTCAGGACACGAAGTTTTACTTATTTTTTTGTTTTGTATACTCCATTTGTCCTATAAAGATATGCTTGTTTTTATTTTCACACACATTAAGAAAATGTAATTATATAGTTGAAAATATAATTTTTTTTTAACATTTTTTATAACATATGCTTACATTAAATAATTGTTCAAATATGATTTGTTTTTATTCGTTAATAATAAGGTATGTTAAATGAGAGCATATTAGAAATCTAAATAATATTTACACTTTTGACAAGGAAAATGACATGTAATTTGGGATGGACGAAAAAGGAAATCAAGCTTATTTTTTAGGACGGAGGGAGTGATACAAAAATAAGTTGGAGAAAAGTAAAACTGAATTTTAAAAAATATGGGCTAAACAGGGGCTTCGTTTCAACCTATCATAGCATCGTGTTCACTGGCAGACCCACATGGGGTCATGTGGGGTCAAATGACCCCACAATTTTATTTTATTTTATTTTTGAGCTTTTCTGAGTTTTTTTTTTATTTAACATAACACTAAATGACCCCACAAGAAAATTGTCTGGGTTCGCCCCTGATTACGTTAGCTTCTAAGAAGTCGCTTAACGTCCAAAAAAAAACAAATTATATATATATGTTAATTGAGGACTTGAGCACAATAAATGATAGGTTAGAAACAAGTGCCACACCTACAAAATGTTGGAAATGAAAGAATGGAATATCCCTCATTAATTTTTCATTTCCTCAAATCTAAATTGGTCATTTTCCACTCTCTTATTTATAGTTTTCTACTTAAATTTTATTTGTTTTTATATTGAATAGAATATAATTTTCTATAAATTTGAAAACAGGTATATTCCCATGCATGCAGCATATGAATTGGGATGATGAGAGGCCAAAATTAGGGCATAGAGGGAGAGAGATTCGGGTTGTTGCCATTTATATATATAATGAGAAAAAGAGATTTCATTTCACCATTATATTCTCAATTCATCTCTCTCCTCTTTCCTTCTCTCTATCTTTCCTCTCTCTCTCTCCCTCCATGTGAAAATTTTGCAATTTTCAGTGTATGTATTGGTTCCTGATACATCTGGTAATTCTGCTGTCACTCTGAGGAACCATGGAATTTGTCCCAGAATCTGTGGCTTCGGCTTCGGCTTCTCCGCGGTATTCGATCTTTTTTGCTCGTTCTTGTTTGTGGTAATCTTGTTCTGGATTTTGGTAGTCTTTTGAAGAAATCTATTCGTTTTGGTTTGTGGGATTTGGTAATTTTTCATATGTTTTTATATGATTGATTCATGGTAAATGTTTACTTATTTGTTATATCATAACATCAATTTTATTAGCCTTGGAATTGGATTTGGATGTATTCGACTAGAAATTGATTGGTGTATTGACCATAATTCTATCCCACATCTTACCATTAGTTTGTGACTTAATTGGGTACCCTACCTTACAAGCCGATTTTAAGGGTGAATTTTACTTACGAGCTTCGTTATAGACGAGCCACGATCTAGGGAGGCTTCTTTAAGTAGAAAACTGGTTTCCTGAAGTAACCTAACTTAGAATATGGGTCATTGTGGAAGTTGGCTAATGAAATGCTCATTGCATCGCTAGGAAGTAGATTTAGTTTGTGGGTCTGCAACCAATTAGGCCCCCTTACAATTTGGAACAGGTGAATATCATAAAAAAAAACACACACACACACACACATTTGTTGCTTTTGAATCCAAGAAATTTCTCTATTCAACCCAGTTGCTTTTTGTAATTATTCTAAGTTTTGAAATTTTTTTCAAATTCATTTGTGTGTACATGGACTCTTAGTACACGTTCTTATCAATTTATTGAATTACAGTGGGAGGGAAAATACATTTGATATTGCTGAAGGAAGTGCAGAGGGAGAGCTTTTAGAGATTGGACTGAGATTACTCTTTTCAGCTTCCTCCATTTCTCTTTCTGCTGAAGGTAAAACTATATTATTCTCGTGTTCTTGTAAGCATTGGTGGTCCTCGTATGTTTAATGGCGAGGATGAAAATTCTCGAATAATGAGTTTACATGTATTGCATTTTGCAAGAATTGACGAGTATGGAGGGGGGTACAACAGGTGAATGCTCACCATCAAATTCAGAACAAAGAGGAAACGCAAAATCTCATTTGCAATGGCATGGATTTCTTCGAAAACTGAAAAAAGGGTCGACTATGCATTTGCATTCGTTCCATTCTAACTTACCAAACTTTCATTCAATCAAGAAGCAGTTGAAAAGAAGACGGCATGCACAGAGTTTATCAGTATTACCACCCCTCGTCGACCCTAATTTGATATATAGCTTTAAATCTACGTGGAAGAACTTCTCCCTCTTCGACCTCCAAGAAGCAACAGACAACTTTAGCCATGAAAACCTGATAGGGGAGGGAGGTTATTCTGAAGTTTACCGGGGTCAATTGGAAGATGGCCAACTAGTAGCGATCAAGAGGTTGATTAGGGAAACCCCAACCCATAAGGCTGAAGACTACTTATCAGAGCTTGGGGTTTTGGTACATGTCAACCATCCAAACATTGCAAATATTATAGGCTATGCGATTGAAGGAGGGATGCATCTTGTTCTTCCTTTGTCTATTAATGGGAGCTTGTCATCTATGCTCAATGGTTTGTTCATTATAAGTGGTGGTTAGTTTTCCTTTACTTTATAACGGCCAAAAACCTTAATTTCTCTTACTACTCAGGTCAAAAGGAGAAGCTAGCGTGGTGCTTAAGGTACAAGATTGCTTTAGGCATCGCCTCTGGCATTTCATATCTTCACGAGGGGTGTCAACGGAGAATTATCCACAGAGACATCAAATCTGACAATATTTTGCTCACTGAAGATTTTGAACCTAAGGTACGACCCAAACATACTCTAAGGTAGAGGGTTTAGTGTTCTAGTGTGAAGTCTTTAGATTTGATGCTTAAGTTTTTTAGTTCAATGTAGATCACAGATTTTGGGCTCGCGAAGTGGATTCCTGACCAGTGGACTCAACTCACCGTTATGGAGTTAGAAGGCACGTTAGGGTACGTGAGCTTAGTTTCTAAGGAAGAAAACTAGTTATATCCTAAGTTCTTCTGAAAATTCAGCATGATCAATTGTTTCCCTTGTTATGAGCAGGTATCTCCCTCCTGAGTTTTTCATGCATGGCACAGTGGATGAAAAAACTGATGTTTATGCTTTTGGAATACTACTGTTAGAGCTCATAACTGGTCGACCAGTCATAGACGATTCACATCAAAGCCTCATGATGTGGGTACGTTAGCTTCTCTTCATGACAACTGCCTAATACTGTATATCAAACACATGAACATTGTATTCTATGCTCAAGGAGAACTGAACTTGTGCAGGCCAAGCCTATGCTCATCAGCAAAAACTACGCAGAGCTAGTTGATCCATCACTTGGTAATACTTATGACTCGGAACAGATGAATCAGATGGTCATGGTTGCTTCTATATGTATACATCAGTCTTCTACAGAAAGGCCTAAAATGAGCCAGGCATGTGTTCCATTTAACACGTAAACATTTAGAATGAGACTTGGTTTGTTATTGTGACCGACTTTTTCCACATGATGCAGGTTGAGTGGATGTTAAAAGGCAATGAAGGCATACTGCCGATCAAGAAAAAATTCCAAAAGAGACCAGCAATTAGGAGGGCATATTCTGTGGACTTCATTGAGGAAGAAGAATGTACAGCCTAATCTTTAACATGAGATAGATAGCAAAGCAACAGAACAAGATGTTAATAGGAATGTTGGAATCTATGTACATTATGCTTCTTGCAGATTAGCCTTTGAAGATTTGAATTGGAGACCCCAAGAAATTAGGTATGTAAATCTTAAAGGAGATTTTTAGGATTGAGCTCTGTTGTGAATATTCAACTAATATGCACAAGAGAAGAGATGAACTACTACAAATGCATTTATTTTCTTCATACATCTAGTTGTTCATTATAGAAATGTAGTGTTCACAGGACTTGAGTATCAGAGTAGAATCGGCCACCGGAAGTAGGTGGCAGCCAAGCTCGTATCGGTTTTGTAAATTCTCCAGCAGGCAACATGAGTGGGATCAATATTTAGTGGATTTTAACATACTTTGTCCAAAATATTTGTCACTGTGATATTTATTCTTTCTATCTAGTGCTGCCACATGTCACCATTCTATACGACAATAAATTTTGACAACATAAACCATTTCTATGCATTACCACTTGTGGTGGGGAAAGTGACGAAACATTAATGACATGTTTTTATCATTTATTTTCTTTTGTAAGACCACAAGACATACTCTATACATGATAATAGTCAAGAAACGATAAGTTTACATAGGATAATATTGGAAGTAATGACAATTCTGGAGGAAAGCAAACATCACCAGTAGATGGTCAAGCAGTTTAGTTGAAAGTTCACTGTCGTCTTCTAGTTTGCCTCACAGGCATTGGATTCCACCGCTACCGGGAAATTCCCATCTGGCAATGGCACCATCCCAAGAAGAGGTTACCATCATAGGGTAGACAGGGTGCCAATGGCAATCTCTTACAGTATCCTCGTGGTAATCGAGTTTTGCAACTTGATCTCCACTCACCTACACCAGAGAAAAACGAGCTTAGTTACTAAAAATATGTTCATGTTGGGCATACAAAATTGGACAGTACCAGACCCTATTCAATAAGAAAAAAAAAGCTAAAATCTTGTTGTATTTAGTCTTGTTAAGTACCGCATACCAAACCCATTGTGTATGTATTATTAAAAATAAAATGATAGTCATTGATTCCTTGTTTTGTCGGCAAATTAGCAACCTTTTCATGTTTGTAACCAATGGAAAATGCTATGACGTGTTTCCCTAGATGGTCAATGCATTCAAATAAGCAAATGTAGCTAAAAAGTTTGGGAATCTCCACGAATGCATGTGGAATTGGAATGACTTCCAAAAGGGGTACTGTAATTCTTAGATGAAAATCAAGATAGGGTCAGGGTCATATGCAGTTGGCTTCTAAACTTATAGTGATTTGGTGAAGGTCTACAATTTATCGTCGATCCACCCTATAATGACATTTCTTTCCATCCCAAAACCATGAGATTTAAACTAATGTGTCCTAGTAGATTACGCACTTCAAAGTTAGAAAGTGGGAGTAACTTATGTCTCTTCTTTTTTTTTTTTTTGCAAATTTCTTAAAGAGGTCCGATTTTGTCTTTGAATAGACTTGCAAAGCATCCTCAATTACAGATTTCAATTGTATTTGGTAATCAAAGCACTCATCGTGACTTAGATTTAAATCTCTCAATCGATACTCTACCATATTTGTTTGACAAGCTATTAAAAATCATTTCTGACTGCTAAAAATGGAATCCAACAATGTGAGAGGGGGAAAAAAAAAAAGATCAATGCCTACCCCAAGTTCGTTAGTGTAACTCTTAGAAACAGAAATTCAGCCATTTCTAAATTTTCAACACTCTTTCAAACATTGTATATGTCTTATAATTCATCTATTTTCTTTATATCTAACATTCAAAAATAAGTCATTTCCAGAGAAAAAAAAGGGTTTCCTAATATTTTGTTAGAAATCCAAGTTGTTTGTGAACCTATGAAAATAACAAAAATTTGAGATCTTAAGAGAAAAAACACGATAACACACTGGTTAAATAAAAGAACGAACGTCAACAAAAATTGTTCATGTACTCATACATAATAACAATGCAAAGAAAAAGTGAATATGGTGTTAGACTAACCACACAATAATTTGAATACATACCAGGTCATAAATATAAACACACGAGTCAGCAGATCCAGTGTATATATACTTCTGCGCTGTGCTGCAAGTCAATGCAGAGATTGAAATATGAAGTCAATATTTGAAAGCACGGGGAGTAGGAAGTTGGAAGCAAATCCTAGATAATCAAAATAAGCTTCTAAAATCATACTACCATTTACCGGAACACCAGAAAAAGGCAGTTCCATGACAGTTTTTCAGCAAACAATTCAACATCTAACTTGCCTATTGATATGCATAGACCGTTCAATGGCCAAAATCAGCAAATGAAACCGGACAGCCATAGTTCTATATTAGGTTAGGCAATGAAATTAAATCCTTCACCACCACATCAGTTCATGTCTGTCCAATCCATTGCTGCATCTGCCGAAACATTCAATGATATCAAATCCTTGTCAACCAAATGAAACCATGTTGATGTTGGTCTATACATCTCTCTTCTAATGTGAACATTGGGAATGTATCTTCTATAATCACGAGCCCTGATTGACAACATTAGTCAGTCAAATCAAGATCTTAGCTTCGACTACTTTAAAAGGATTTGACCTCAAGGGGAGATGCTTAAACGTCAGTCAACAGACCATTTTACTACTTTTTTCACCCACTGACCACAGGCTATCCTATATATGGCACAAAAGTAAGTGAATAATAGTGTTCCAAGTTTTCAACTGAAAGTAGAGTTAACATTTCGGTAGTAGCACTAAAATTCACTTGATGAAAACACAAGTAAAAGACATGTATACAAGATAAGCACACAATCATGAGGTAGTAACAATGAGAAGTTACCTATTTGCTGGAGAGAAATGACAGCGTATGAGAGTGCGCAAGACCGTATGGCCTTTATATGTAGCTACTGACAGATCATCTGGATGTCTCCTATTTCTTACATGCCTTGGATATGGCATCCATCTGTAATCCCATTCAGCATATCTACGAACAGGAGTGCTACATCAAGGAAAAATAACTCGACATCAGTATTGAGATTGAGCAAACTGAAATTAAAATTGATTTTCCACCCCCATCCATTTCCAAAAATAACGCAAAAACTAGTAAGTCAGCTATCGGGAAAGGCCAGACATAAAACTCTAGCTGAAAAATACAAGACAACATCATCTAACTGCAGAATCAATTGGGAAAATAATTTCAAGCATTACACATGCTGTAACCTTTTCCCATTTCTTTTAAAGAAGAAACATTCAAAAGACACTTACTATTCGACATTGGATGACATTTTCCGGATGTCCCAAAGTTTAATGGCCTGATCTTTTCCATTTGAGATAAAATAACGGCCATCTCCACGAGTGTCAATGAAAGTAATGCCTTCTAGATGTCCCATTAGAACTCCAGCCGGCTTTTCCCTTGTATCAAAGCAACGCCTGTCCCATACCTGAAGGAACCAATACATCAGTGTAGTGTTTGGCAACAATATGTAAATAGCAATTCTCTCGATTCAACCCCTCATGAGGAATCGCCAAACCATTTGACCCTTCACCCATTCCAATATAAAGGATTAGTCAATCAAATTATAGATGGTAAATGGGTCAAAAGTCTACTAAAGAAAACAGAAAAGAGAAGAAAAAAGAAAAAAGGATGGGATATATTCTAGATTATATATAATCTATTAATAAGTCCTGATGATCTATATAAAAAATGGAAATCAATTACAATTTCAAGAAATATTGCATATCAACTTGTAATTAAGAATCATATTAAAACCACTAATTGTCTAAAATCTAGACTAGCTTTCAGCTCGATTTAACAGACCTGTAATGCTCAAGGTTTTCAGCCCCATAATATAATTCATTGGAGCTATGGACAATTTATGTCAAGTTCAGATGTTCAAACTTCCAAATATAGGTTCTAACATTCCAGAAAATAGTACGTAATCAAAATTAAAGCCAGAGAAAATTTCTTCTTTTGATTTAGGCATGAATATTGTGCTGGAAAAAAAAGGAAAGAAAGAAAAAACATCATCATGGATCATACCCTTGGGAATCTGCTAAAGTATGCTTACATGCTAGAGTTGACTAACTCGGAATTTCTACGTCAAGACAAAAGTCAATGTGTAAAAAGACTTACAAGGACGGGAATGTCTAAAATGGAGATTTACCTTGCAAAGGTGATCGTCACTACCAGAATATATGATGTGGCCAGTTTCATCAGCAAAGCAGACAGCATTGACATCAGACTACGAACAACATGCAAGTCAACTTAATATATTACAACATCTGAATATACCCAAGGAAGATCAGAAGAACGTTGCAAATGCAGATGTAAACCATAGAAGCCAATAGAGGAGCAAAAATAAAAAAATAAAAAAATAATGATGCATACAGAAACCAATCCTACTGAGAAAGTTATTTTTCCATTTATGTTACTGTTGATTAGCATAACGACGTCTTCAGGAACTTTCGATCAGTCAACTTATAGGTATCTCCGGTATCTGATAGTAGACAAATGCTTGCCATAAAGAAGATATTTTTCCCCGACCTCCCAAAACCGATCTTCAACCAGCCCAGCTCAGAGACATCAGTGGAGTGCGACAGAATAGAATTAGAAGATATGAATTCAAATATTAGTTCATTATGAATTTTGTGAGGTAGTTAAAATGTGAACTGTCATTTCACGTGGTCGGGTTGAAGAACCAGACGAATAACTCCTAGATGTACATCGTATTGTAAAATAGAGTGCAGTACCTTATGAGCTTTGATACGCAGGCTTACTCTCTTGGCTTCAAGATCATAAACATAGATTGAATCATCGCTGCTACCTGCTACAAGCTCTTGCCCATCTGTCGAAAATTTCACAGAGAAGATTCCGAAAGAATGATCCTCATAATCATCGTTATTAGACGAAAACTCCAAACCTTCATGAATTTCCTAAATAAGAAAACCATTTATTATAATTTATAGAAGATGAAACTAATTTAAGTATTTAATCATTTCAACATAATGATTCTTGATGGCATTATTCATTAAGTCTCCCTCACGGAGCTCCTGAGCAAATAAACTTGACCATTCATATTTCTGCAGATAAAAGCTCCATCTATAATCCTTACAATATTCTCAGAATAGGGGACGTGCAAGAAATATATTATTTTGAGTGCTTTCAAATAAACAGACCTGGAACGCGAGCTTTATCACAAAACACTGCCCATATGGCATATCAATAGTAAATACACAAGTTGTACATCTTTTCTTTTCTTTTCAGTGATCTACATTTTTAGTGATACACAATTCATCCTACCAGTGACAAAATCTATAAATCATATACAATGACCAATTGTCCATCAACTATTATTTCACTGAAGCAAGGAAATACTTCGCTCATGATGTTAAATGTGATACAGTGAATAACAGATAGGCTGAAGCACAAACAAGATGGGAAGCATTTGGAAACCCAATGTTTTAGCATTCCAAAACAGAATATAAATAGAACTTTTACTACTTACAGTTATATTTGCATGAGACTCTTTTGTAGCAGATCCAACATCAACAATATGGACAACAGGTGAGATACTGGAATATGCCTGCAGTAATTGCATCAAACAAAACTGAAATAACTAGCTGGAGGTGGGAGAAAGAAGAAAGTCGTAGCTTGGATGAGCATCACCCTAACCACAGCTCATAACTCATAAGGAATGTGACAATAAAGAATTATATATAATCTGAAGTAAGTTCTAAGAGAAAAAATCATTAGACATGCATCGAACGCCAAAACTGACAAAATCTTAATGGATCAATTATGACTTCGGGAAGATGAAATTTTAAGTAATCCCTGCCCTTTCCGCCAAACTGAATGCAGCAAAAATTGCCATTTATAATTTACAATAATATGCAAATAGACTACCTATGCAGAATCTAAATTACAATTTCCACAAGCTTACAAGCAAACGGCAATCTGGTGAAAGGGATGTATCGCTAATCGTCCATCGCAAGCTTCTTGCCCGGATGTCCTTTTGAACTTTCCATCCATAATCAACATTATATATTCTAATATGACTTTCCTGTTCAGAACGCAATAACTGCCTGTTAACCCAATAGAACAAGCTTCTATGAAAATTAAGTCATTATTAAGACCTTCATAGGCCCTAAATACATGGCGCTTTATACAGAGGGTACCTGAAATCCTGCCACAAATAGAGAACCATCTGCAGAAAATTGCGATATGTATGCACAACTATTCATTTTATCGATATCTGAAGGACCATTAACTGGCAAATACCTACTCAAGATATGGCAAGAGTCTGCCAACGAGAATCTTCCTCTATAATTACATTCCCTGCCGGCCAACATTTTCACTGGAGAAACAGGCAGTCTCGCCTTTCCAGGAGCTACCTTGCTCAGCCGCTCACTCGGGCTTGACGTAATCTTCGTAAGTTGTGCAATTTCAGCATCGCCACAACCCAGAACAACAGCCTTCTTACCAACACAAATATCATTATACCTTCTAGACCTACTCATTTTATAGTAATATATCTATTCCACAACTCAAAAAATGTAGTGACTATAGACAGACCCTTTTATATGTAGCAAAATAGTGAATTGAGCTCTTTCTTTTAATGGGTATTCAAAGTTTCCTCAAACCATTCCTGCAAAACGTGATTCAGATTGTAAGAACAAAATTGAACCCATAAATTCCCAAAATCCATAAACGAGTAAATTTACACAGAAAAGGGTTTATCTTTGACAAAAACAACAAAATTTAGCAAAAAAAGAAAGAAAATTCAACCTTGTAAAAGCTTTCGACCTTTCAAACAATCAGAATTAGATTCTAAGAATATAGCAATAAGATGAATCAATACAATATAACAGTTCGCAGTCGCGTGAAGACTAACTCGATAAAGCTGGCATACGTGAGCAATGACGCATACCTGAAATGGATTTTCAAAGTTTAGGCAGAAATTAAATTTTGTATGTATTTTGGGATAACTGAGAGAAATTTGTGTACTGCGTAGTTTATAGGATTCGAGTCCACCATACGTCGGGGAGTGAAGTTTACGCTTACGCGACGGAGTTCGCGATTGGAAACAGAATGCCGCGAAAGTAGATAGGAAAATTGCAGCCTTCATCCCAATCTTTCAACCTTTTTACACTATTGCCACGGAGGGATTTTCGAGAGGTGGGCATGGTGAGAAATAAAATACTCTTTTTTATCGCTTTAATTATTTCTTTTATTTTTATTTCTCAAAAACATAAAATTAAAGTTCGATGTTCGGACTATGTTTCCTATCACCATCCGGATTCTCAAACTGGATGGAACTTAATTTGAAATTTTTCATTAATTATAAAGATGAATTCTGCTTAAAAAAAATATTATGAATCCTTCACATAGAAACAAGATATGTCACCAAAGCCTGATATATGGTGAAAAATGCCTTGATTAAATGAAAACTTCTTCTTGCACAGATTTTTTTTTTCTAGAAATTGTACAGATAGTCACATGGGGGTGGACCTCATGTGAATTGAATACTTTTTTAAAAAAAAATGGGTCCACTGGTATTCTGTAAAGTTTTTGTTATTTTTTCTGTACGTGTAAAGTTACTCTAATGAAATTGGTGTTAAATGAAATCAACAAGCACCAATATTGTGCAGAAATATGGGATTGTTAACGAGAATGAGTATATGATTGGGGCATCGAAAATGAAATTGATGTTGAATTAGTTTCACTCAGAGTTCGGATCGCAAGTATAAG
>CAIGRQ010184296.1:0-12217 GCA_903798375.1 Fraxinus sp. D2006-0159
TCGCACCCCTGTCGGCAGCGCTTCGCTGCTGCCGGCAGGGAGAGGGGAATGGGGGGAGGGAGAGTGGGAGGGGAGAGAATGAATGGTAGAAGGAGATGATTTAGGGTTTTGGTTTGAAATGGGGGGGGCGGGTAGGTTAGATATATTTATTAGTTTAATTTAAAATATTATTATTAATATTAATGATAAAAATTAAAACCTGATTTTTGATTAAATAAAGTATAAACCTGATTTTTTAAAAATCAAAACTAAATAGCTGGTTTGGTGTAATTTCCTCTAAAATTTTCCAACCTTCAGGCCCATAGATTAAAAGGTCTTATAAGTTGCTTACACACTTATTGGTCCACTAATTTATAGAGGGTATCTCTAGAGATTTTGTCATAAGCTTTCAATGCAGGATAATAATCCCTTTGATTTAATCATTTTCATATCTTTTACTAATTAATGAAACTTTAAAACTTTCCAAATAATTTAGTTAACACTATTATAATATATCTTGTTTATTGTTCGAAAATATATTTATTTGTTAAGTTTTTAAAACTGTATTGGATACTATAATTTGTATGTATTATTAAATGATTTTTAAATTGATCAAAAAGTTAAAATAATATTAAAATAAGAAAGCGTTTTTTTATTCCTAAGCCTCGTCTAGGCGCACCGACCAAAGCTTAGAGTTGTTCTATTTGTCGTTTTCTGTTTTTAATTTTTCAAAATAGTGAAAACACGTTTACTTACCTATTTTCGAAAACGAATTTCTAAAAACGAGTTTAAAATTTACAACAGAAAACAAGAAAAATATCGTTTTGAGTGTTTTCAGTTAGAACCAACCAAAATTTTCAAAACATGTTTTGTGTGTTTTGAGTTACGCCACCAACAAAAACCACCACTATCGTCGCTGCACCACACCGCCGCACCAACAAAACCATCGCTGGTGACGTCACGTGTCGCCACCTACAGCCACCGCCACAGCAGCAGAAGAAAAAACACCGCCGAGTCACGAACACAACCGTCGCACACCCAAAAACCATAGCCACAACCTGCACCACACCACACCCCCAAAACCACCGCACACCACTACCACAGCCACAACCGCGACCCAATACCGTCGCACACCACGGACCTAAAACCACCACACACCATAGCCAACCACCACAACCAACCACCACAACCACCACCACATCCAAAAAAAAGAATCGAAGCCATTGGCAATTGCTGCTCATCGCACAGCTCCGCCGACAATTGCACATACAACCGCTCGTTGCTTGTCGGCGTCGATGGCCTTGGAAGGGAGACGACAAAGAGGAAGGGAAGAAGAGAGGGAGAACACATTTTTCAATTTTGGGTTTTTGAAAATAATTTTTCAAAATGACAAAAAGAATACATTTTCAACAATTTTAAAATAGACACTAAAAAATGAAATGCATAGAGAACAACTCATTAACCTCCACATATCCTTTTTTAGAACACTGTAATAAATAAATATTTATATTGATTTAGAATAATATTATTTAACACAATGGGGCTAACACACCAATCTAAATAATCACAATTAATATGTTCAATTAAATAAATTATATGAGATTACATTTAAATAAATTTTCTTAACCTGTGATGCAATGGCTGAGGAGGGGAGAGAAAATGTCGTTTTTTTTTTCAAGGATGCTCCCAAACAGATGAGTGGAGACGGTGGGACCACAAGGTCACCCGACAATAGCCTGCCACTTTGTGCAATCGCCAATCGGTTTAATCCTTAAAATTCAATCTTCTCGATGCGGTGTACCAACAGATGTCTGCAAGTTGGGAGGTCTGCATGCACTTGGCGTCCTCCATGCAAATCCACCATTTCTTTTCCCAACGCGTGTCCCCGGCTCACCTTCCCAGACATTTCTTTTATTCAGCGACTCAAAATCCTGGGTAATAAAACCGTTCACCGTTACTCTCAAATTACATCATCAAGATTATAGACTTCAACTTTCTTTGGTTATGAAAATCATGAAATTCAAGTAACTGTTCTGCCAAATTCATAATCCATCACCAGGTATGCGACAAGGAAAATGGGTATTTTATATTTTTCTATCGGTTCTTTATTTTTTTTGGTTTTTTGGTTTGTTTCTTACAGTAAACTGGTTAATTTTGGTTCAAAATTCTTCAGTTTTTCTTGTTTCGCATATTTTTTAAACAGGGTAGGATGGAAGAGCCAAGCGAAGAGTGGGAAATCGAAGATGAAAATGGGTCGTCTTCTTTTGAAGAAGAGAAGATTGAGAAAAGTGGGGTGGGTTGGATCTTGGACAAAAGTCTGAGCTTGGGAAAGAAGGTTGTGGTTACTGGTATTCTAATATCATCTGCTCCGCTGGTACTTCCTCCTCTTGTGGTTATTTCTGCAATTGGGCTCGCCTTTTCGGTCCCTTTTGGATTTATCTATGCCAGTTATGCCTGCACTGAACAACTCATGAGCAAATTGCTGCCGGAAACTGCGCCATCTATTACACGGGACAATCAAAAATCCTTGATATTACAGGAGGAACAAGAAGAGGAAGAAGGAGGAGGTGAAAACGCTTCCATTGATAAGGGGGATTTTGATGTAGTTGCATTGGAGGAAGAGGACAGGGAACAAGAAGAAGATGAAATCGGAAATTCATTGCTGGTCAAGGGGTATTTAGTTGCAATGGAGGAAGGGGAAAGGGAAAAAGAGGAGGAACGGGTAGAAGAAGTTGAAAATGTATCCCTGGTTAAGGCAGACGCAGTTGCAATGGATGAAGAGGAAAGGGAACAAGTAGAAGTCCAAAGCGAATCCCTCGTTAAGGGGAACGTAGTTGCAATGGAGGAAAAGGTATACGAGCGTGACATGAAGGACGGAATTGAAGTGAGAATTGAATTCGTAGGAGATAAAAGCAAGGAAAATGGTAATGATGATGCTAAGGTTAGAGAAGTCATCAAGGATGATCAAGAGAAAGTACTAAGCAGAGATGACATTTTAGAAGAACAAGACTACAAGGAAAATGAGTCGCTGGAGAGAATGGAAGATATTGAAATTAAAGAACTGGATAAAGAAAGAGACGAAGAACCCCCTTTAGAATGTAAGGGTGAAAAGCCAAAGCCGGAAACTGCGCCATCTATTACATGGGACAATAAAAAATCCTTGATATTACAGGAGGAACAAGAAGAGGAAGGAGGAGGAGGTGAAAACGCTTCCATTGATAAGGGGGATTTTGATGTAGTTGAATTGGAGGAAGAGGACAGGGAACAAGAAGAAGATGAATTCGGAAATTCATTGCTGGTCAAGGGGTATTTAGTTGCAATGGAGGAAGGGGAAAGGGAAAAAGAGGAGGAACGGGTAGAAGAAGTTGAAAATGTATCCCTGGTTAAGGCAGGCGCAGTTGCAATGGATGAAGAGGAAAGGGAACAAGTAGAAGTCCAAAACGAATCCCTCGTTAAGGGGAACATAGTTGCCATGGAGGAAAAGGTACACGAGCGTGACATGAAGGACGGAATTGAAGTGAGAATTGAATTGGTGGAAGATAAAAGCAAGGAAAATGGTAATGATGATGCTAAGGTTAGAGAAGTCATCAAGGATGATCAAGAGAAAGTAGTAAGCAGAGATGACATTTTAGAAGAACAAGACTACAAGGAAAATGAGTCGCTGGAGAGAATGGATGATATTGAAATTAAAGAACTGGATAAAGAAAGAGACGAAGAACCCCCTTTAGAACGTAAGGGTGAAAAGCCAATAGGAGTTGAAGAGGATAGAAAATTTGAAGGGGGAAATATGGAATCCCTCGAACTTGTTGGGGATGTGGGTAGTGCTAGAGAGGAAGCGGAAAACAGTGAACACTGTTTAAAAGTTCCACCTGTTGATTATGTGGAGGATGAGAAGAATGTCGAAAGTAGGAAACGAGTAGACATGTCTGTGGATAAAAATGATGACAAGAATGTTGCAATTAGGGAAGAAGAGGACGTGTCTAAAAATGCAGAACTGCATACAGATGTCCCTGAGATGAANAGCCAATAGGAGTTGAAGAGGATAGAAAATTTGAAGGGGGAAATATGGAATCCCTCGAACTTGTTGGGGATGTGGGTAGTGCTAGAGAGGAAGCGGAAAACAGTGAACACTGTTTAAAAGTTCCACCTGTTGATTATGTGGAGGATGAGAAGAATGTCGAAAGTAGGAAACGAGTAGACATGTCTGTGGATAAAAATGATGACAAGAATGTTGCAATTAGGGAAGAAGAGGACGTGTCTAAAAATGCAGAACTGCATACAGATGTCCCTGAGATGAATGGAAGTGAGGAGAGAAAGGAAGCACCTATATTAGAATGTGATGAAGAGCCAAGAAGAGTAAGTGAGAATAAAGAGGATAGGGAAGGGCAGAATACAGAATCTCTTGAAGATAATACAAAATCTCTTGAAGATACTAGGGATGAGGGAGCTAGAGAGGATACAAAAAATAGTGTGCATGGTTCTAAAGTTCAACCTCATGTTTTTGTGAAGAATGAGGATGATAAAAATATTGGAAGTAGGGAAGAAGACGATCTGCCTGAAGATAAAAATGTGAAGCTGGATAAGGTAGTCGTGGCGACTAAGGTAAGAGGAGGTCAGACCATTTCTGAAGGCAAGAGCAGTGCAGCTAAAACTGAGGGGAAGCTGGATAAAGATGTGCCTGAGACAAAGGGAAGAGAGAACAAAAAAGGAGGTCAGCCCATTTCTAAGGGCAAAAGCAGTGCAGCTGAAAAGGAGGGAAAGCTGGACAAAGATGTCCCTGAGAGTCCAGCTTTCCCTGAGAAGAATGAAAGAGAGAAGGCAAAGGGAGGTCAGACCATTTCCAAAGGCAATAGCACTGCAGTTGAAACCGAGGGAAAGGTGGATAAAGATGTCCCTGAGAAGAAGGAAATAGAGAAATTAAAGGGAGGTCAGACCATTTCCAAGGGTAAGAGTAGTGCAGTAGAAACTGAGGGAAGAGGGAAAAATAAAATCTTGGAAACTCAGAAAATTTCTGGAAATAGGACAGGAACTGCAGCAAGGAGAGAGGTGAAACATGAAACATCCTCAGGCAAAGTAGAAAAACCCACGGGAGAAACTATGAAATCATATGAACAAAATGATTTGAACGTGGTCCAAGACACAAAGGGAAAATATGAAGAAACAGGGGAGGAGACAAACGTAGAAGTGATCAAAGAACAAAATGGTAAAGAGTTGAACAGTGATCCAAATGATATCAAGCAAGATGGAGAAATGGAAGGCACATTGCTAGATAAAGGAGATGCAGATCATAGCAAAATTAGTTCAGTATCTAGGAAACCAACAGACAGGGAAAATGATCTGATTAGTAGCAAGCATGATACACCAGAGGGGGACAGTGCTGGCTCTGTTGTATATAGTGATCCTGTATGTGAGAAAAATGAGGAAAATATCATTAGTCAAGAAGTGAGTTCAAATGCTGAAGCTGAGGGTGAGAGTCATAGCAGTGGTCTGTTTACTTTGACAGATCGCAACAAAGCAGAAGGTAATTTGCCTATAATTTGAGTATCCACATAAATACATGGGACCTTTCCATACAAATCCTTGGGCTTATCAAAATTGCTTTCATGTTTACAGCAATTGACCGTGCAGTAACCATTTCACCAGATCAAAGCAAAGGTTCTGTGGATGATGTAGCATTACCACGGGTACCTGAATCGAAACATGATCTGGAAACCAAGTCGAAAGGCTATAGAAATGTTTCTGAGACAGATGGTGCCCTAAGTTCTGATGAGGTCAGTGCTAACTATTTTTTTCTTAATGTAATATATGATCTGATTTCAAAATTGCATAAGAATTATTTAGGAGAACTCATGATCAGATTGATAACCACAATTCTTCGGGGATTTACGAAACAATCTAAGGAGAGCAACCCCCTTGTTCCTTTAAATCATAACTCCCAAAGTCAGGTGTATGGGCCTCTCTACACCAGCCAAGATTCCTGATTCCTGTAGCAGGAGTGAATCTATGTTATATTATCTGGTGTACAACTTAGAAGGTTGTTAGTGATAGCAACACTTTTAGGATGAGATTAATCCCAAGTTGAAAGACTTTTTCGATGATCAACAAACTGTTTCACTGAGATGCTAACAATTTTATGTTAGACATCTTTGATATTGGAGTATAATTCCATGTTTAACTATTACTGTGGAGACACTTTTCATGTTCATGAAATTGGATTTAGATAATGATTGGAACTTTAAACAGATATAGTTACCTTGGAAAGTGTATTTTTTCTTCAAAAACTAACATGTTATTGTTTGTTGTCATATTTGTTCATTAATATGGTTTTCAGCCCTGAAATAAACCACACATTCCAATTAAATAATAGTTTGAAATTTGAGTTGGCGTGTCATACATGGGTCTAAGTACTTAAGCTTTATATTTTCCTAAACATTTGGTGTTGGATTTTAAGCAGCACCATATTTTCGATATGAGGTAGTCATGTAATATCAGCAATAAAGCGCATGGAAGTGTGAATTGAATAAAGCACGTAGAATTTTCCTTTTCAGAGTTCTCCACTTGGTTTCCCATATTAGAAGCTGGTTATTATTGTTCTCTCTTTCTGTTGAGGAAATGCAAGGAATTTGGGGTTGAGTATAATCTATTGTAGTCATGCTGTATTTGTTGTGGGAGAAGAGTATGTGAGAGCAAGGATCTTGGTGCATCACGTAGATAGAAGAATGTGAAATCCAGCGCGGTTTCTTGAATCTTGTTAACATAAGCATCTATATTTAAAGGGATTAGGACTGTAGGATTACGCAATTAAATGATGTTGAGTTAGCAGAATGGTAATTTCAAAAGTTTCTATGGCCGAATGTATTGCCCCTTCTCCAAAAGAATTGTGCTAGAGTTTGTATTTGACAAGTCTAGAATGTTTACGCCATTCACCTTTTAGCAGTTCTTGATATATTCCATAATCTTCTATATACATACGTGATGCATGTGGATGTTTTGGTCATTTTATCTGATATGAACGTTGAACTAATTTCTTATGCAAGAAAGGCTAGAGTCAGATCACAACTGGGGCAGCATCGTACAATGTGCATTGTACTTTTAATATTGTCTAATTCAAATAATGTAACAAATGCAATGAGCAAAATGAGAAACCATTTTTATGGAAGTTCACATTGGTTTTGTGAAACACTATGCCTATAGGAACTTTCAAACCAGCACCTCTTGACCAAATTTCTGTCTGTCTCCAAGTGTAGCATTAGTATCTTGGGCTTCATCTAGACTTACATTCAAGTAGTCTTACCTTCTTTCCTTTGAATGATGGCTTATGGTACTATGTCACGTGCCATTTCACTTTTTCTAGACTATTCGTGTAACACTACACTTAAATCATTGTTCACAACTCCACAAGGTCTTAATATCACTTCAGAAATTATCACAAGAAAATTAGGGCCCTCCCAAATTTCTTGGAATGGGCATTTTTAAGATTTCATTGTTTGATAACTTATAACCTGTTTATGTTGTAGGGGTTGCTCACTGAAGAAAAGGTTTGGACACAGATTGATGCTGTCAAAGCAATAATTGGTTACAGAGAACGCGGATCTGCTTCCATTTATGAAGAGGTGAAGGCTTTGTATTTATTCACGGGAGTTGAGCCCCCCTCATCATTTGATGAGTCATCAGATGTTTCAGAGGTCTATGGAAATCTCCGACTTCTCATGTCAGTGATAGGAATAAAATGATAAGCTTAGCATTTTTCTGCTAATGGATGTACTTTAAATGCAAAGACAGTTTAGTGCACTGAATGTGTTTTTGTGGTAATGTAGGTTCTCTGGAATTTTATCATTTTGTTGGACAATATTTGCTTCAGACTTGGTGTTTAAAATTTGATGCGTTATGTCCCGAATTTGTTCACCTTCACTTCCCAAGTGCTAAAGAGATCCCAAATGATCATTATGTGCTTTGGAAGAGGAGTTGTAAGAACTTAAAGACTGGTTTTTCCAACACAATGACTGAAAGAAACATTTCCTCCATCCATAACTGAAATTATTTTAATTTTGATAAATCATAAACATACCGTGCCTTCAAAGTTTGCCTCTGTTAAGTTGCTGCGTGCCTGCCTGCCATAAATAGGTTCTTGGTCCTTCAAAGTTTGCCTCTGTTATGTTGCTGCGTGCCTGCCTGACATATTGCACGAGGTGTCATTGGAGAAAGATGGTAACAACCTCGAGGGAGCAGAGCAAATCCAATGAACTCAAAAGAGTTTCCTGGGATATTTTTCCAATGTTCCCTTGTATCTCGTACAATGGAGAAGCTATTATTTCAATGTGTTGACTTCCTCCCTTCATCCTATTGCTATGCTGTTCTTCCAAAATAGGTTCTTGGTCCTTCAAAGTTTGCCTCTGATTAAGTTGCTGCGTGCCTGCCTGTTGCTGCGTGCCTGCCTGCCATATTGCACGAGGTGTAATTGGAGAAAGATGGTGACAACCTCGAGGGAGCAGAGTAAATCCAATGAACTCAAAAGAGTTTCCTGGGATATTCTTCCAAGCAATTCAACGAGGGGATTCTGCATACCAAAAAAGTGACAGGCCACGTTTTATTAAATTACTCTTAGAACCAATTCCCCTTGAATGCAACTAGAATTCTAGTGGTAAAAATACTTGAGAACTAGAGATGAGGACAACCAGGCCCACAATCAACACCCGGCTCCTTTTGCCATACAAGCAGAAGCAGTGGTAGCATGTGCAAGCATTTGAATTTGTAATTTCAACAAGGATATTTGTTCGCAACACGCCTGACCATCATATCATATAGAAAATGGTCACTCATCTCCCAAAAATCGCATTCGTGGAACGGATATTTCGACCAAAGAGATAACAAGCACAGACAGACCAGCAGCAAACCATGGAGCTTTACTCCTTTCAATAATTTGCATATCTAACCCAGTCAAAAGAACCACCTCAGTTCTTTTCTGTATTGAGGTAACAAAACACTGTCCAGTTAGTTGCATATATCTACTATTGCAGAAGAACCACATTATTTTGGAAAAATGTATTTTGGAATGTATATTAATAGAAAATGTGTGGTTGAAAAAGAAGGAAAAGTTATTGATGTGATGGAAAATATTATTTTATTGAAAACTGTGTGGTTGAAAATGAATAGAAGAATGGGAATGAAAATTTTAATGTGAATCAAACAGTGGCTAACAAATCCTAAAACTGTTTTTATAGCATCAAGGTACCAAACACAGTTAGTTGCATATATTTACTATTGCAGAAACTAACAAATTCTAAAACTATTTTCATAGCTCAAAGCCAAATGAATGAAAATATATCAATATTCCTTCAAAGTAACACTTGTCCACTGAATTTACCCTTCAGACTAATTATACCTACATGCATAGAGTTCGCATTTCCAGCTTTTGGTGTTAGAATAACTGGAAATGAATTATACTTCTGCCTCATAAAACAGAGCTCTTAGGCAAGCAAGCTGCTGTTTGCCATGAGATCAGGAGTAATGGCAATGTGCACATAGCTTTGTCATTTGTGTTGAAATTGGTCACATCATTACGTTCACTAAATCCTTGAGCTTTTATTGAGATATTAACAGAAAGTTTGAAAGAGTACCAGGTGGCTGTAACTTTTGCATCCAATGTCACTGAAGAACTATCATCTCCTGTATGGCTTTAGGTGATACTCTTCAAATTCCAAACCGAAAGTTATTGATTCCTCCTCAAGCTTCTTTTTCAACCTTCTCCAAGTCCTCAACATATCAGCTTGTATCAATCCTCGATACAGTGTCTCAAAAGTAACCTTCTGCGGAAGAAATCCCTTCTCTATCATCTCCATGAAAAACTCACAAGCGTCTCTCCATTTTCTTTTCTCACACAATCCATGAATCAACAATGTATAACCATCCAGATCTGGTCCAGTTCCACTAGCTTTCATATCATCCCAAATCTCCCTTGCAAGCCCTATTTTACCCAACTTCAAAAACATTCCTAGCAGTATATGATATGTATGTATACTTGGTGAACACCACAAACCGCCTTCCTTCATTTTCTTGTACAACTTCATTGCACTTTCTACATCACTTCTCCCCTTATATTCCTTAAAAAAGCAATTAAAAGTCATAGCCGTAGGACTAACACCATTAAGTACCATCTCATTTAACAAATCCTCGGCATCTTTAATCCTCCCACATGAGCAAAGACACTTCACCACTGATGTATATGTGGCCACACTTGGGCAAATACCCTTTTCTTTCATCATATTCAACTTGTCTAATGACAACTGGGGCTTATGTGCCCGGCTATAAACATGAAGTAAAATCGAATAACTTGTGACATCAGGCTCTACTCCTTTCTCATACATTTCATCAAACATCTTCTCCGCATCCCTAATGACCTTCTCAAACCTCCCCTCTGGATGCAAACTAGCATGCCGGCAAATCCCATTCAACAACACATTATAGGTAACCACATTTGGCTCTATCCCCCTCTCCAACATCTCCCTCCAAAACCTTCCAGCCATTTCGATTTTCCCTATTTTACACCAACCATATATCAAAATTGTATAAATCTTAAAGTCAGCCTCAACTCTATACTTCTCCTTATTAAACACCTCCGTAGCCACTTTCACATATCCATACTTACAAAGAGTATCCAAAAGGTAACAAAAACAATACGAAAACCGCGAGTCAAATACATCATTCAAAAAAATACCCATATCATGAAAAGTACGAACTGCTGTTCTAGTCAATCCCGCAGAAACTAATCTACGAATTAAAATGAAAAAGGTCGTGAAGTTGGGTTTCGACTGAGTCCCAATTTCCTGACTATCCATCTGTAAAATAAGTTGCCATGCCGCATCAAACTGGCGAACCCTGCACAGTATATCAATCAGTACATTGTAACAACAAGTATCAAGCAGTGAAAAGGAAGAAGAACAAGAATGGTGGTAGGATTGTGAATATTTGAAAAAGGCAAGCGCAATCTTCGAATGGTGTTTTAACCGGAGGAGGGTCTGCTGAATCAAAGAAGGGGTGAGGGATATTCCGTTGAGTTGAAGGGACGACTCCATGTGGTGAAAAGGGTTGTGGTGGTGGATTAAGATTTGGGAGAGTGAGTCTGCGTCCCGTGAGAGTTCGATTGGTGGGAGTGTTGGCTTTGTAATAGTGATTGGGAATTGGGTTTCTTGATCTTGAGTTTCCATCTCTTCGTAGTCCGAGAATGTGGAGAAGAGTTCCAGTCGGAGAGAAGTCACCAGAGGGGTTTTGGGTATCGGAAAGCGGGAACGGAGGAGGTTGCATAGTGACGCCATCTGCAGCAGGAAGTAAAGAATTCCGTCTGGTCTGCGTTGGGTGTTTATTTATGTTAAGAAATAGACACCCAAACAGTTCAAAATGGTAATGTTTGGACACGATTTTGATATATTTTAAATTAAATGGTATAAAAAATAAAAAAAATTCAGAAAAAATCGAAATAAATTAAACTATTTTGTTTATTCAAATAAGTCATTTTCTTAGGTTCGATTTGTTTTCAAAATTACGATTTTAATGGCGTAGAAATAACACATATATATACTAGGTTTAAATAACATGCAATGCACGTTTGCTTAGTTTATATTAAATTTTTTGATTCATTAAATAATTAACGATATAATGTTTATGTAATTGATAAATAATTACACATTGTGATATATTAATTTTAATTTGAATCGTATTAAAATTAAAATTAAAATGTATAAGTTTATGTTTCGTACTATTATATTAAAAGTAAAGAATTCCGTCTGGTCTGCATTGGGTGTTTATTTATGTTAAGAAATAGACACCCAAACAGTTCAAAATGGTAATGTTTGGACACGATTTTGATATATTTTAAATTAAATGGTATAAAAAATAAAAAATAAAATCAGAAAAAATCGAAATAAATTAAACTATTTTGTTTATTCAAATAAGTCATTTTCTTAGGTTCGATTTGTTTTCAAAATTACGATTTTAATGGCGTAGAAATAACACATATATTTTAAATAAATAAGAGCATATATATCTTTCTATATATAAAAAGTGTCTATCTAACGGAATTTCTTGGTTTAACGGAAAACTTAACGGAATTTCTTGATTTAACGGAAAAACTAACGGAATTTCTTATTTTAATGGAAAATCTTTTTTCATCCCTCCTTACTTTCAAAATTATAATTAAATAATAATAAAAATAAATTGACTTTTGATAATTCCTTCAAACTAA
>CAIGRQ010184393.1:0-14805 GCA_903798375.1 Fraxinus sp. D2006-0159
ATTTGAGTAGAAAGAAAATGAATTTTAGGGAATTAAATTGTCTAAAATTATTTTTTTGAAAATTGTTAATTAATCGTGTATGATTAGTATAATTTTTCATGTAGAAAATATTTAAATTTTGGATCTTTTGAGGTTCGTTTGGCTTTGTTTTACATGAAAATTATCCATTAAAGAGTTGGAACTTCTTACAATTGGGAATATAATTTGTTTCCATTACCAAAAAAAAGTAGCCTGGATGGGATTTTGATTTTCCTCAAAACCATGAAATTGGAACCGTATGAGGCAAAAGATGGAAAATGAATTGTCAAGAAAATTTTTCCAATCAAGCATGACTTTTCGTGGAAGATGGAATTTCATTTCCAAGTTCCATGAAAAAATTGCCAAATGAAAGAGGAATAACTATGCTTGATATTTATTTTGGTGGATGATTGTCCACTAATTTCTCTGTTTCTTGAATGAAATTCAGCAACTTGAACAAGAAAGTGTTGATTTTCATCCAAGTTATCATCATGTCCCAATTACATCTCAGATAAAAAGTGTGGAGGAAAAAAAAAAAAAAAAACTTTAGTGAAAATGGTGCTGCTGTAGACTTCGACTTGAGAATAAGCCCTTGATAGTGCATTAGTCAACTATTATTGAGTGCACGAAATAATTCGAC
The DNA here is from genome assembly GCA_903798375.1 of Fraxinus sp. D2006-0159. NCBI lineage: Eukaryota > Viridiplantae > Streptophyta > Magnoliopsida > Lamiales > Oleaceae > Fraxinus > Fraxinus sp. D2006-0159. The sequence continues at coordinate 659 of CAIGRQ010184393.1, forward strand.
TCAAGTGTAAATAAAATGTGTGATGAAAAAATGGATAAAGTTGTAGATTCAATGAAATATATGATTAAAAATTAAGTTTGACCCGACTTTTTAGAGTACAATTTTTTTTTCACACTTTATTTTGTCATAAAATGTTAACTTACATATTTTTTATCACCAAATTTATTTACTTCCAAAATAGAAATATGCCATTTTTTAAAATATAATATATGTCATTAAATGATGTTTTTGGCTATTTAAGTAACCTAGAAATAGAATTGTTCCATTATCACAAGAAAACACCTTTAAGTTGCTTTAAAGAGTGATATTACTTCAATAAGGATTCCCTACTTCATTGGAAAAACAATTCCATCAAGAAAGAACAAAAAGATATATTAAACAAATTCAATGTCTACTCAAATATAATTATAAACCTTCTTGTTTATGAATTAGCCTAATTCTCATCCTCGAGTTATTTTACTCATGTATGAACATCTTCTATCATCAGGACTGCTCTCTTCCTCGAATCGGGAAGAGAGCTATCTTCCCCGATTTTGGCCTTGGCCAATTTTTTTATTTTTTATTTTTTGAAATTTTTTGAAATTTTTTTTGTCAATCCCATAAAATACTATATCTGCTTGTAAAAAACTATATCCATTTAAGTGGCAATTTTCATAGAAAATAAAGTCAAACGAACAATAAAATTAAATTTTAGAAATCGGGAAGACTGCTATCTTCCCGATTCGGGGAAGAGAGTAGTCCTGCTTCTATCATTCCGAGAGAAAAAAGGGACTTGGGACAATGGGATGAAACATTTTCCAATCCATTATCGAAGGGATTATTCCAAGTGCGCAGAAAAATTTCTCACACAAATTTTATCCTCTCTCACATGTGAGGGTCCCCAAAAAAAAAAAAAAAAACACTGCACCCCTTCTGTAAGTGTAGCACTGTTCTTATTGAAATATATATTGCGATCTGTCTTTGTTTCTTGTAATTAATAGTAATTTCTTGTACAATTATTTTATTATTCCTAAAACAAGAAAAATGAAAGTAATTAATCCAATTAATATTTTAGCCAACCCTGAAATGTCCCTCTTGGAAATAAATAGGAAAAAAATAAGGACGGATGAGAAGGACGTAAGCATCACGACAATCCCATTGGGTACTAAAAAATCAGGTCGTAGTCGACCACGTGCCAGTTACGAAATTGACGATCCAGATCAGCTCACTCTAAACCAATCGAAAGGCCGGAAACTCGTCCCTCGGCAACCTTCGTTATCGACAAACAACGGTCCAAAATCTACCACGTCTGACTTACGTCGGGTTATTTTAGTAGTATTTGATCCAAGGGACCTCGCATTCTTTCCCCACTAGACTTCACTGCAAACCTCCGCTCACTCTCTCTAAAAAAAAAATCTCCCTCGGAGATGAAGCATATTCCGGCACGAAACCAATTCTCTGTTAATTTTTATTTATTAAGCTTCTGGTGAATTTTATTCTTTGATTTCCAGTTTTTGTTTTTTCTTCTTTGGATTGTTAGAATTCAGCCAAAACACTTACTTCAGTATCTTGATTTCGAATTTCGGCGCGATTGCATCAATCTTATCGCTGGTTTTTGAGTTGGTGAGCTTGCTTCATCAAAAACTCTTGGATTTTTCTGTTAGTGAACAAATAGTCTGGTGTAAAATCCAATTTATTTTCAAGTTCAGACTCTCGATCCGATTTCACCTTTTTTCTCCAACTCATCCTGGGCTTGATACTCCAACGATGATCAAAGAAGCTCACAATTTTCAGTTCAAAACGTTGTAGAATTCAAATCAATAGTTTTGATTCCGGAATTTTCGACACCAAGACTCTTTCACGCCTCAACCACTAATTTCCCTGTTCACATCCAAATGCATATATTCTCCCAATAAAGCNAGAATTCAAATCAATAGTTTTGATTCCGGAATTTTCGATACCAAGACTCTTTCACGCCTCAACCACTAATTTCCCTGTTCACACCCAAATGCATATATTCTCCCAAAGCAAAGCCCTTTAACTTCTTTTCACTTTGAATACTTGTTCGTACTTCTTCATCAATGGCGGATTCAGATAACGAATCCGGAGGTCACCACAATTCCCAAAACGAAAGCTCTCTTAAAGAGCAAGACAGGTTCCTTCCAATCGCAAATGTGAGCAGAATCATGAAGAAAGCGCTTCCTACCAACGCCAAGATATCAAAGGACGCGAAAGAAACAGTTCAAGAGTGCGTATCCGAATTCATCAGCTTCATCACCGGCGAGGCGTCCGATAAGTGCCAAAGGGAAAAGAGAAAGACAATCAACGGCGATGATTTGCTTTGGGCTATGTCGACTCTTGGATTCGAGTATTATGTCGAACCATTAAAGATTTACTTGCAGAGATTTCGTGATATGGAAGGTGAGAAGACTGCAATGACTGGGAGAGGAGAAAGGGAGAGCGGTGGGAATGGCAGTGTTGTGAATATGGAGATTAGTGGGGGTGGTTATTATGGTGTGATGGGGCCTCAAGGGCATGTGTACGGATCCAGTGCGTATAATCAGATGGGCGGTAGTGGTGGTGGTGGTGTTGGGTCAGAGAAGGTTGGGTCAGGTTATCATATGGGCTCTGGGCCGTCTTCTACTCAAGGAAGGCCCAGGTAGCTGCTTCACTTGTTACCGTTACTTTTTTTGTCATCGCCTTCCTAATTAATTCAAGCTAGATAGACGGATGAAGGGGACATAGAATATAGATTAAATTATACATATTGTATGAATGAGTTTGTTTTCGAAATTGACAATAGATGTTTCTGGGCATCCTTTTTCTTCCTCTTCTATGGTTCTTGCTTTTGGTTAATCCATCCAGTCTATAATTATTCCTCAAAAAAATTGAGAACTCAGTTCAATCAAGGGTCAGTACATGGAAATGGACAAGGAAAAATAGATATGCTACATACTTTCATGCTGTGTACATAAAAGCTGTGTGCTTGACACTATTAATTCCTATTGAACAAGAGAGATAGGGAACAAACTACAGTAGAGGACCAATATAATTGAGAAAGACATAATACATTATACAGTAGCTGAAGAAGACGAACAGAAAATTGGGTACTTCGCTTATCAAGTTTTCTCTATAGCTCATCTGGCCGCCATCCTTCGACCAGCAGGCTGTTTTCCATCCTCGGCATCACCTTCATCCTCCTGATCATCTGACTCGTCGGCTAGTTTAGTGAGCTCCTCTTGGATCATGAGCTTTATTGATGATTTTCTGGGGGTCAGATCTGTACTGAAGCGCTTGGCTGAAACGATAAGAGGTTTCATCACACATTTAAGTAGATGTAATGGAATTATAAGCATTGTGCAACATACAATAGAAGGTTTGATTTTCAGATTACAATCGCCTATTACAGAAAGAATATGATCAAGCAGTCCACTTAAGGTGGGAGTAGCATGTCAAGATCTCTGGGGATCAGAATCCCACAAGCTTATGTGGTGATATTTCTAATTCATGAAATTTAAGATATCCACATAGTATTGCAGATACGCAAAAAATGTTCGTAAAAACATTTTCCCCCAGATAATTCCAAAGAAAGCAATTTGCCTAGGCCAACTCCCCAACCCAAAACAGAAATGGCAGCGAAAAGAAAGTAAAAGGGAATTTTTAATCATTGCAAGACTGTCTTGAAATAATAATTCATTGGCACATACCAAGTTGCTTCAGAATGTCGGTGAAAGTGGCCTGCAAGGTTAAACAGATGTATACTGGATATGTCAGTATTTGAATGAAAACATGATAACTGAAGAATAACATGAATAACAAATAAATGTGGATGCGGATGGAGTCAAAAGAACTCCCAGTTTCTATATATAGGATGACCACAAACTATTATATAGAAAGAACTATCAATTTCTATTAAGAATGACTTCTCATTAATCAAAATCAGGAAAACTTTCAAGTTATTTAAAAGACATTTCATTTTATGTTATTTTAACAACGCAAAAGCAATGAAACGAGCAAGTTTTAAAATGATATGAGATCCTCACCGTATTGAAGTCCACCTCTTTGAGAATTTCACATGTTGCACTTCTGAGGTCATTGTCACTTGGTTTTAATTTGTCCTCCTTGGGCTTGCCTTTGCCTTTCACAACCTTCTTTCCTTCATTTGAACAAAATGAAAATGAGCGTCAGAGAAAAAGCTTCTCCTGAGATCCCAATTTGAAACCGATAGGAAGTTCAGACTTTGAGACAGCATTATGGCTGGTCACCAGAACACTTAAATGACAAATTAGAGAATTATAGCAAGCGGAAAGTCAATTCAAATTAAGTGAATAAAATTATAATTCTCACCAGTACTCTCCTTTGATGCAGACTTCTTTGGAGTTGTTGATTTCTCTTCAAGTGCTTCAGCTTTCTTCTTACCAGAAGACTTCTTTGCACTTGTATCATTATTGTATTTTGTGCGACTAGGTGACTTTGCAGGAGCCTTTTTGGGTGGAGGACTGGCCTTTTTAGCAAGTGCAACTTTCTTGGTTTTGCCTTTTTCAGTCGACTCCTTTGCTGAAGACTTTGTTGAACTTCGCCTCTGCTTTCCTCTCTCTTTCTCCTGGCTTTCAGCATGTTCGGAATTCTCCTCTTCTGATTTTTCACTAGCACCATCAACATTTTCCTCTTCGTGCATTTCCTCTTTCTCTTCTTCTGATTCATCTTCAGATTCAAGTATGCTCTTATTCTCACCATTTTTCGATGCACTTCCAGTTCTCTTTTGACTCTGGAAATACACCATAATATAAAGATTGATGACCGGTGATAAGTTGACCAACTTTATGAACATGCTTTCACACATTATCTTTGAAAATGTTAGTTTAATTTTTCCAATTTAATTTGAGCAGCGAAGCTTCCACTATCATCAACAAAATGCACATAATTTTTCCTTTTTGGGGTAGTTGTGAGCTACTTCATTTCTTTAATTTTGGGGGTGATGGGCATAAACTTTTCATAACAATCTTGACGTTAATCAAAAGTCAGATCAGTTATAGATTTCTCAGTCAAATAAACACTAAACTTGAGCATGTCCCCGATAACATCATCCTTGAATAAGTACTAGAAATATGCTGGCACCTATGTAATAAAAAGGGAGCCTATTGGCTTCCGTCTTCCTTTCTGCATTTATTATTATTATTATTATTATTATTATTGTTTTTGGGAAGAGGTTCGGATCGGACTTGGAACCCCAATGATGCTATAATTATTCTATTCATAATCAACACTGTGAAAAATATTTGAATGCTGCACATACAAACCTCTCAGGGATGCATCACACCTAGAGTTTGATCGAAGCATGTCATTGATAAGAGGAAGGATAACAAGAATGCTTCAGCACAACCAAACCCCACTCCACCCACCAACCAAATGAAAAGCACAAGTAATATGACAACGGCAACAGAACAAACCTACTCAAGAGTACATGTACATAGATTCTAACAAAATATATTAAGTATTATTCCGCTAATTTTTTCCTGTTTGTAATACTAACGAGAAAGGGTGATACCTCAGCTGATCCTTTTGAAAGTGTACTCCCCGTTGCCGATTCACTTCTTTTTCCATCTCTCTTTCGCTTTTTGCCCTTACTTGACTGGTAAACAACAGGCCGTAAATGAACATTAACAGGTAAAATGAAAGCAAAAAAAGTTACTTATTCCAGTTGACTTAGGTTAAGTTAAAAAATTGAGCATAATAGAGAACCTGCTCTTTTTCAGCAAGCAAATCTGTGGTTGTGGCATGAGGAGCCATCAAAAACTCTATCAACTTTGCAACAATATCTTCCTGGATGCACAGAAAATGACAAATGTAAAAGATATCCAAATATCCGATCAATATTCTTGATTTCGGGGTCAATCAGACAGGGGTATATTTAAAACATGCATGCAATAAGTATATCTCAAAATAAGAATGCTAAGATAAAAAAAAATAGCAGAAAGTCAAGAATCATTATTTCTCATTAAGGGAACAGTCAATAGCTATATGAAAGTGAATATAGAAGTTTCCAGCCCAACATAAAAAGAAGAGAAATAACTACAGACCTTTCTTGTATTAGCCTTGGGAATCTGCAAATCAAGAACATCACAGAATTCCACCAATTTCTCTTTGACACACTTGTCAAGTTTTTCTTTTACTTTTATCATTTGCTTTTCCTGGCATGAAGTGTATTTTACATGCTTAGAGTTGGGACAATGCTAAGCAATAGCGAAGCAGCGAATGCACAATCCATCAACAACATAATACAGAGTTTACCTCATTATCAGGCCACACAAACCCAGAAAATTTAGATATGTTGTTCTTGATTTGAGCTGCCTGTATAAATTCATTGGAATTATAAGTTCAAGTTAACAAACCAAAGCATACGGCTGCTAGGAAACAAATTAAGAAAATTAAGAAATATCTTATATTGATTACACAATCATACTATGATGGAAATAATATCATAAGAATCTGGAAGTTATCAAGTTATCATGAAAAAATGGAAACACTTCCACATCTTTAACATCCCCCTCAAACTCAATATGGTATATAGCAATCAAATCGAGTTCGGAACTAAATGGTAAGCAATTGATCAAATCATCAAATCTTGAAATTGCCAGAAGGATGATGTATGGAAATGATGGATGAAATATATGCACGTTGAACGTCATTGCCAAGATTCAGATGTACAGACAATTAATTTGAAAACTTCATTGAGGAAGTGGGAAAAAAAAAAAAGGAACCTTCGGACAAGGTTAAGAAATGTTAGATAAAGAATCATAAAGAACTGACCAGTTAAAAACGAAAACCTTGAAAACAAGGTCAAGAATTGGTCACTAAGAAAAAACCTTGAGCAAAAAGTTATGCAGCCAAATGACATGAGAATGAAGAATACAACCAAAAACTCATCTCGTTGGTTCTACAAATATCCAAGAAGTTTGAGAATCAATTTCGTGCTGATTCGTAAAATAACAAACTCCAAAAGGTGTCAAATATTTTATTCAAAACAATTCACCACCAATTCGTCGCATCAAACCTATGTAATGAATTAAAATGATGCTTTAATAATAATAATAATAATAGAAAGACGCTAAAAAAGACGCCAATTGGGTTCAATCACAGGCCACAAATTTAACCTCGATCTTAAACAATAGAATTGCTTCCAACTAATTATGAGGGTCATTAGCTTTTGAAATATCAAAAGCCGCTTCTAAGACTAAAAAGTTGTTTTTAAACATGTTTGAATAATTTAGTTGCATAGAAGAGCTTTTAGAGGAAGCTAGCCTAAAATAGAAGTCTTCTACAAGAAGCAAAAACAGAAATCTTGCCAACAACCCTCAGTCGATTATTTTCGAATGGTCGTGACATGCCAATATTCTACCACTCTCAAATAGAAATTCAAAGAGCTTCGCACGAAAGGAAGGTTCACTAAAGAAATACAATGTTTTGAAATTCTGCCCCCCAAGGCCCAACTTTGATTTCCAGCTTCTGATGATATGTTCTCGAGGGATAAATGAGGATCTCTTCTTGTAAACAAATGGTTGAAATTTGACTTTACATTGAAGAAAGGGATTAGGAAATGGACCAACTAATGAAAGGGATTAGCACATGCACAACTATAGCTCTTCTAGGCTATTTTTCACCAACTAATGAAATGGACCACTCTTAGGAGATCTCGTCGCTGGGATCCTCATCGAAAACTGGAAGACAATCATAACCGATATTATAAGAATCTAAAGATGCTTCCATCTTCGGTTGAAAGGGGCAAAAAGGTCTTTCATAATGCGACATAACTTCTGCTATCGCAGCTTCACGATTTACAATTGTACCTTCACGAACACCAACCATCACTTAGAGGATGATGCACGAATGAAGAACACAACCAAAGACTAGTTAATTCTACGAACACCCGAGAATTGGGGAGTCAATAATTCATTGATTCATAAATGAACAAATACCGAGAAATTGACGAACAATTGGAACATTGAAAAAGATATCATTTTTTATTCCTAACAATTCACCACCAATTCGAAGCACACATATTAGGGTAGTATAACCTTATTACAAACCTTATTTCTTGCATAATTTATGACACAAAATAACTTTCCTAACATGATAAGTAAAAATATGTAAGTAGGGGTGGGCGTGGGTTGGGTCGGTTTTTGCTCCAATCCAAACCCAAACCAACATTGTCGATTTGTTTGAAATCCAATCTAACCCAACCTATGTAAATGTTAAAACCTAACCCAACACAACCCAATTATGTGTCGATCGAGTTGGGTTGGGTTAGATTGGTATGGGGATTTTGGGCACTATGGAGTTCTTGTCTGATCTGCTAAGTAGTGCTAAAAAGAGCAAGAAAAAGAAACAGATGAATATTGTATCTCTCAAAGTCAAAATGGATTGTTAAGGCTCTGCACTTAAAGTCAAGTAGGCACTATCTGCAGTAAAAGGTAACAATTATCATTATATATTTCTTCATGTCTAATTCTCAGAGTTAGCACAATGATAGCTCACCCTTATGTTGCTCGAGTTTGACAAAGAGACACCTCCAAATTATGTTAGAGAGGCACTGATGATCCAGCAGTTGCCACTCTTAATCCAATTGAAGAACAATACACCCTCATGTTTAGTGATGATAATCCAAATGCATGCTCTGTTATGTAATAGAGATTAAGCCCGGAATTAATGACCTTAATCTCTCTTTCTTTTGTTCAATTTCTTGTGACTCGGTAAAAAAAATTCAAAGAGATGAAATATATATATATATATATATATGTCTTACTTTTATACCAATTTTTCGGGTTGGGTGGGTAACCCATAACCCGACCCAATCTGACCCTCTAATTAAAGTTAGAACCCGAACCCACTTAAAAATTGAAAAAAAAACCCGACCCAACCCGATCGGTTTGGTTCGGTTCGGTCGGTTTTTGCCCACCCCTATATGTAAGAATGAAGTACAACCCTAATTACAAACCTTATTTCTTGTGTAATTAAGGATAAAAAAAAATAACTTTCCTAACATGATATGTAAAAATATGTAAGGAAACAAATTGACTCTTTAATATACTATAAAAAGACAAAAAAAAGAAAGAAAGGCCGCGAATTTATCCTCCAGCTGGGACCATAGAATTGATTGCAACAAATATTCAAGTCAGCTATGTCGGATGGTTGCAACGTGCCAATATTCGACTGCTATCTCCATTGCATCACAAGGTCAATAACCGATCAATAAAAGAACGAACCTTCGGAACAAGGTCAAGAATTGGTTAGTAAAGGAAAAACCTTAGAAGCAAGGTCAGGAACCGATCCATTAAAAAAAAGAAGAAAACTTAGATTAAGGTCATTAACCAGAAGATAGAAAAACCATATTATAAGTTCATAAACCAGTAGATAAATAGATGGCATTATGCCCTTGTTGAGCCACGTTAAAATTTTCATTCTCATTTTCAACAACACATTCTTCAATAAAATAATATTTTCCATCATATTAATAACTTTTCCTTATTTTTCAACCACACATTTTTTATCAATCTACTATTTTAGAATACATTCTTCCAAAATAATGTGGCTCAAACACACCCTATATCTTGAATAATAAGGTTGTCAAACTGGTAGATTGGGAACAGATCAATGAAATTTTTAAAAAGTCAGATATTCGAAGAAAATGTTCTTTTCTAAGGTGTGAAATGTGGATTGAAGCTAACACGAAGAAAGGATTTTTTTTTATATATATATAAAGAATGAGAATAAATATAGAGCTCCAACAACAAGAAGGGAGCAAGGAAGCTGAAAAGGTTAAAAAGAAAAAAGAACAGAACAGAACTTGAATGAGATTGTAGCTCTCAATATGTTGCAATAAGTGCAAGGACTCTTAAAATTGAAGAATTGTGACTTGATAGATTTCCCACAAAATGAAAAATAAACAATAAAAACACAATCAAAGTCAGACCTGAGGCCGGAAAAAATAGTACTGGTTGGACAAGATAAAACAAAAAGGAATGAACTGGCCAGATGAGGGGCACAAGGCCGCCCGCCGAAGAACTGAAGTGAAGATTGTTTAGCCCAAGGCCCAAGGCCCAAGGCTGTGATACCATGATAAAATATAAAATGAATATGATTCAGACCGTATAAATTACAAACTAGCTCAAAAGAAAAGATCCTATATTTATTACACAAACTTACTACAAAGGAAATAATATCATAAGAATCTGGAAGATATTACAGTATCAAAAAAATATGGAACAAATGAAATGCTGGAACCATGTGGTCAAGCAAACACAGACTTCTACAACTACATTTGGATATCAACATCATGGCAACAAAAATATAACTAAGGTGAATAGTTAAAAAGCTGAAGCACTGAACAGATCCAAATACAAGAGAGTCAATAGAAGATGAAAGAAACTAAATATTAAATTGGTCATCTGAAATGCTCAAATATATTGCGCTAATCCCAAGATACATAGTTCAGAAGCATCAAAGCCTTTGTAAGATATTAACATTTTCCCCAACTTCAAATACAATTAGTATCATTCACATAAAAGAGATACTACCCAAAAACATATGAATATCCAATAGCCAGATTTTTTTCAAGATAACTTATTTGAGTCTGAATCTGGAAGAAACGCTGCAATGGATAACGTGATACGACACTTTACACACAATGAAGGTATAAGAAGAAGAGAGGAGACGGAAAAGGCAAAGAATGTGGCATGGAAGGAAGGAAATTCAGAATGCTCTATAAAGGAACTCAAAAGTCACCTTTCCCCTCCTTCCAAATAGAATGGTATGCAGCAATTTGAAGGTGTCATCAGTCTTCCTTCTTGATAACTTGTATGCAACTGAAAGAAAAATACAGTTAAGAAAACAACGATGAGAAGTAAATGTAAATAGGATATATGAGAGAATTTTTCTTTTGTGAACCTTCCCGTAACAGGGTTTAAAGGAGAAGACATAGCATATACTGTGCCATAACAAACTTATCAATCAAATTCAAGATTACAAAGATAATAACATGGAGAAAGGCATGTATTCAATACTCTAATTAACAAGAAGAAAAAATACCACAGGTTGCAACTCAAGCAAAAGATAAACCAGAAGAAATACATTTATTATAAATCAGCTGTGTCCACTCAAAATCTTGACTAACAAGTTCATGTCCATCCCTTAGAAGATGTGTCCTGCATGTAGATACAAGGATAGATTTCACGCAAGTCGCGACAAAGTTCTTTTCTCCACGTACAATGCCATCACGTTAACTTAACGAGCTAGAAATGCATGGATGAGGAAATAATCCAAACAATCTACCGTGTTTTGTTGAAAAAGAATAGAGAATGAAAAAAGAAAGAAAGAAATCCCGCACAGTTACAGGGATGGAGATACAAAGTCAGCCAATTTGTATGGTATGCACTACAGTACATTCAGCATGAACAGATTAACGCTCACAGAGTTTCATATAACAAAGAGAGTGATTCAGTCATAATACCACCCTGAGCACGACCACCATATTCATATGCTCACAATGGATTTAAAATTCAAGAATCATATTACTGCAACACTTACTGCAACTTCAGTTTAAATTGAATGTCAATTCATAAGTAAATTGGAGCCAAAGAAAATATTTAAAAGATGTACCATTTGGTATATCTTTCAGTGCAGTTCCACGACCCTGCAAAGAGACATTATTATATTTCAAAGTATTTTCCATTAAAAAACTGTTGTACTCAATGCCAAACAGTAAAATGCAAATTTAGAAAAAGGTGGTCACAAAGTGAGACATAAAAGAAAAGACCTTATCAATTTGGAAATCCTTATCATTGTCCTTCTCAATGGTAGCAACCAGCCTTTCTACAGATTTTCTTTCACGTACAGGGCGTTCAATTGCATAAGGTGTAGTAGTTTTAGGTTCCTCCTCCTTTTTTCTAGTGGGGGTTTTAGGATGTTTTGCTTTCTTCTCTATGGGGACTTCTGGCTCCTCCTTTTCAGCTTTCTTCTTCTTACTCCTGTCTTTTTGACCGGAACGACTTTTGGTTCTAGGTCGCTTCTTCGATCCTTTTCCCTCCTTGTGCTCCTCTGGCTCTTCCTCCTCAGCCTTCACTTCGTCAAGGTCCACTTCAACCTTATCTTCAGCCTCATCATCAGGTTTCTTGCCAGATTCATCTTCTATTCCCTCATTTTTTATTTCCTCCTTCTCTTCTTCTCCTTTTGCTTCTTCTTTATCTTCATCTCCTTTTGTTTCTTCTTTTTCTTCTTCGTCTTTGGTTTCTTCCTTTTCTTCTTTTTCTCCTATTTCATTCTCTGCTTCTTTTTCATCAGTTTCTTTGCTTTCTTTGTTCTGCAATATGTCCACATCCGTATTCTGGGCCTCATCTTTCCCATCATCCTTTTTATCTTCTTCCATCTCTGTTACTACATTACTTTCCTCTTTCTTCTCTGTCACAACCTCACTCTTCTCCTCCGGCTTAGCATTGCCATTTGCAGCTGCCTCAGGCTTATCTGTCTGTGCATCCTCCTCACCCATAATTACTGTAACTTAAAGATTGGAACTTATCCTATAACCTTTCTTTACTGATCCAAAATAAACTACATGCACAAAATAGAAGAAAATACCATATTTCTTGAGAAAATAAATTTGGAAGCGAAAAATAGACAAATGAAAAAACAAAGTCAGATATCACAAAGATGAAAGAACGCAAGTACCTAGTCCAAGTTGAAAATATATCTAAGTGGGATAACAAATAAGGTGTAGCATAAACTGGAACAAATTGAACATGCAGACGTGAATCAGGAAAAAAAACCAACTTCCTACAATGTTTGTATGTGCATAAATAAATAGACAAAATTATGCTTAAAAATAAAGTGAATCAACAATCTATAAAAAGATTCACAGCATTCCCCCCCACAGCCATTAAACTCGCAGAAACCGTGAAAGAACCAAAATTTCGCAAAAGAAATAAAAAGAAGTAGTCAAAAAATGATTTTTCCGAGACATAATCAAGAACCCTAAGCGAACAAAGTGCAATTTGTAACCTCAAAAACACATGAAGAAGCAACAATAAACACATCAAAAATTGAAAATTCTACGAGAAATTCACGCCAATGATACACAACTTACAGAGATTTGATTGCAGAATTGCGCGATTCTGTAAGCATTTTTCGAAGCTTACTCAGTTATTTGTTTTTCATTCATTTTTGCTGTTTTGATTTTACACTTCGAAACGGTGGGCCACTGTTTGAAAGGGTATTTATATCGGACTCCAAATTCGGATTTTAAAACCATTTTAANTACAGAGATTTGATTGCAGAATTGCACGATTCTGTAAGCATTTTTCGAAGCTTACTCAGTTATTTGTTTTTCATTCATTTTTGCTGTTTTGATTTTACACTTCGAAACGGTGGGCCACTGTTTGGAAGGGTATTTATATCGGACTCCAAATTCGGATTTTAAAACCATTTTAATGCCATGTCAGATTGCAGTGTCAGTGACACTAGGTGGAATTCTAAACGGGGAGCTGAATCGACGGTTGAGAGATAACATTCATAATGACGGCTGAGATTGAATGTTTATGACAGCTGACTAAAAATGGTTTATTACTAGTGGGTTTTCATGTCGTGGAAATTACGTGGAGACAGTCCCTTTTAAGATCTACCTTCATAAATCATAAGTCGCATTTTTCAAATTTCAGGTGATAATTAATTATATTATATTAAAAATCAATCAAAATTATAAAAAGGATAAAAAAAAGTCTCTCTTTTCTCTCTCTGTCTTGCTCTCTCCGCTCTCTCCATCTTCTATTTTCTCGCTCTATCCTTATCTTTGACATTCTCTCTTTCGATGGCACAGTCAAGCGCATCATCATTGCGAGAAGCGGCGTACCATCGTCATGTAATGTGGCATGAACCTCCGCCACTTACCCTTACTTTTAGAACCGGCAAAAAAATGATAATCGAATTTTCTTCACATCGATTGAGGACTGTTTTGATTGATATTTGTCCATTAGTGAGGTTGTCTAGGTGTGGATTAACCACCTGTAGTGGTGTACGATCATAGGCATTAACGTGGAGATCGAATTTTGCACAACTTTCGTTCAGTTATTGGTGGCTGATTTTGGGTGAAATGATATTTTGTTGATATTTGTCCATGGTTG
>CAIGRQ010184444.1:0-11256 GCA_903798375.1 Fraxinus sp. D2006-0159
ACTTCAGTGACCGTTGGTGCAAGTTTTGAACTTTAGTGACTGTTTTAAATTTTGTTGTAACTTTAGTGACCATTTGTGAAATTAACCCGTTATCCGATATTATATTATAAGGTGCAAAAAAAAAAATTAAAAAAAAAAAATCGGCCGAGCCTCTTTTTTTTTGCCGGGCCCGGCTCGACTCAGCTCGTTGACATAGCTACTCGATAACTTCTATTGGACGAAGGCATACCAAAGCTTTGCTGAGTATTGGTGGATGTATGCCTACACTAATATAACAGAGTGATTGGAGGTTGACATTCAAGGCATCGACACTTCGAAGTTGAGGGCAAAATTTCTTGAGAAGGAGCCTAAACCTAAAACTCCAGTAGAGGAAAGCCAAGTGATCGAACTTGAATATGATGTAGCTGAACAAACATTTATAGAAGTGGCTCCCAATGTAATAGTCCCTTTCGTGGCTCCTCCTCATCCACTTGTCTAGAGTTTAGGTCTTCTTTTTATATTTTTTAATGTAAGTGGCTTTGGCCCACCAAATGTAAATACTTTTATTTAATGAAGTTATTTTCTTAATTTCCTTGTGTTAATTACTTCTATTTTTTAAGTACTGATATGTTTGTCGCTATTATTCAAACCTCTTATTCTTTATTGATGATGTTTAAACTTAAAGCAACAAGTAAAAACAACATCAGACTCATTATAGCATCAAACTTGTGCAAAAAAAATCAAACTGAAGTTCTTCAACTATTTAGACTTACAGGAACAAATTCATGCACTATGGACTTCATCAATTAAAACCAAACTTGCAATGTTGTCTAAGTGTTAGAAGGTCGTGCACCTTAACAAACTTCAGAACTTAAGTACATCAAACTCCAATGACTGAAATCAAACTTATATCTTAGCATAAGTGTTAGAAAGTCGTGTACCTTAAAAAGTTTTAGAACTTAAGTGCATCGAACTTCAATGGCTGAAATCAAACTTATAACTTGGCACAAGTGTTAGGAGGACGTGCACCTTAACAAGTTTCAGAACTTAAGTACATCGAACTTCAATGGCTGAAATCAAACTTATAACTTAGCATAATTGTTAAGAGGTCGTATACTTTAACAAGTTTCAGAACTTAAGTAGATCGAACTTCAATGGCTATCTTTTGTTTAAAACTTAGTTTTTCATTTTGCACAAGTATAGCTTTTCTTTACTCTCCTAAGCATGGGTTGAGTAGTTCGTCAATACCGAGGCTTCCTTAGTAACTTTTATCGATAAAGGTATGTTACACTTTGTAACTGTAGATGTTGTCCCTTATGGGTCTAGTCCTTCGTTAAGGTGCTCATGCTTCTCTGGATGGTGACGGTTCTCATATACAGAGGCTTTTCCCAGGGTTTTGCCTCATGGGATGTACTTTTAATATATGAAGATACGGGATAAAAGCTACTTTTACTGAATTATAAACTATACATACAAGATATTTACACCATTACTGATAGTACTTTCATAGATCTTCTACATTCCAAGGATGGGGTTGTGCCTTTCCATCCATGCTTTCAATTTTGTAGGTTGCTGGCCAAACCTCTTCCTTGATGCGAAGGGACCTTCCCAATTGGGCCCAAGGGTTCCAGACCCATGTTCTTTAGAAGACAGAAATACCCTACGAAGCACCATTACATTCAAACGAAACGATCTCTTTTTTAATTTTGCTTTGTAATATCTTTTCATTTTCCATTGATAGATGGCCAACTTTGCTTGAGAGTCATCCCTTCTTTCTTCAAGAAGATGAAATTCAAATCTTCACATCTTGTCATTAGATATTTCATTAAATTGAGTTCGACGAGGAGATGGTGTTCCAATTTTTACTGGGCTCATAGCCTCGACTCCATTGGCCATAGAAATGAGAGTCTCTCCAGTAGCAATTTTGCTTGTAGTCTTGATGGCCCAAAGGACTTGGGGTAGTTCATCAACTCATACCCCTTTAGAGGTGTCTAACTTCATTTTCAATGTGTACTTGATTGTTTTGTTGACAGCCTCAACCTGTCCATTTGCTTGGGGATGATGTGGGGGAGGAAAAGTGTTTCTTAATGTCTAGCTCCTCGCATAAATTCTTGACTTTCTTGTTGTCAAATTGTCGACAATTGTCTGAGACAACTAAATGAGGCATTCCAATCTACAAATGATATTTTTCCACTAAAATCTGGAAGTGTTAGCTTGAGTTATTCTAGCAAACGGTTCGGCCTCTACCCATTTGGAGAAATAATTAATGGTGACAATTACAAAGCTTGAATTTCCTCTCCCTTTGGAAAGAGGTCCTATAAGGTCAATCCTCTATTTAGCAAACGTTCAGGGGTTGAAGACAACATTTAGTTCTTAGGAGGGTTGCCTCTGAATAGTTGCGAAGCGTTGGCATTTATCTCATTTCCGGGCAAATTGTTGTGCATCCTTTTTCAAGGTGGGGCCAATAATATCCTTACCTCATTATTTTTTGTGCTAAGGACCTTCATCCGGTGTGATTCCCACATACTCCTTCATGAATTTCCTGAAGCAGGTATTAGCTGCTCTCATTCAATGCATCGGAGTGAAAGTAATGAGAATCCATGTTTATATAACATATCATTTTGGAAGACGAAGTGTGCAGCTCATCTTCTGAGCTTCAGGGCCTCATCTTTTTCAAAGGATAATACTTGGTCCTTGAGGAATGATATAATTGGTTTCATCTATAGAGGAGTATTTTTGACCCACATTACCACTTTGCTAGTGGTGGTGGAGGGTTTAGGAAGACGCTCTCTAGGCACTACCGCAAGTAATTCTGAATCTTTACTATTCGCCAATTTTGATAAGGCATTGACATAAACATTTTCAGCTTATGGGATTTATATGAGCTTGAATTTTTCAAAAGTGGGGATGCATTCCATAACGAATTTCAAGTACGCAACCATAAATTTATCTCTAGCCAGGAAATTGTCATGCACATGACTTACCACCAGATGGGAATCACTACTGATTGTAAGCCTCTTTGCTTGCATTTTTCTAGGTAGTCTGAGGCCAGCAAGGAGGGCTTCATATTTTGATGCATTATTGGTGGCCTTGAAATTGAACCGTACAGCACAAGTGAGCTTATGTCCTTCTGGACTGACAAGGACCAAGCCTGCCCTCTGACCCTGTCTCTCCGAATGATCCATCTACAAAAAAGCTCCATGTTGGAGGTTCGACGGTTCTATCTCCTCTTTCATTTCTGGAATATGAGTGAATTTAGCCACAAAGTTTGCAAAGCATGTCCCTTAATGGCAGCTTTTGGTTTAAATAAAAGATGTTAAATTCACTAAGTTCTACAACTCACTTTAGTAGTCTCCCCGAAGTATCAGGCTTCTGCAGAACTTACTTGAGGGAAAATTTTGTCAATACCTAAGTAGTGTGAGCTTGAAAATATGGTCTCAATTTTCGAAAAGCTTTCACTAAGGAGAGAGCTAGTTTCTCCATGTCTGGGTAGCAAGTTTTTTCTACCAAAAGTACCTTGCTCACTTAGTAGATGGGCAACTGATGATCATTTTCCTCTCTTAGTAGAGCTGAACTGATGGCATCCGTGGTTACTGGCAAATACAACTGTAGTGGTTTGTTGGCCATAGGCTTGGAAAGGAGAAAAGCGTGTCCCAAGTGCTTCTTTAGCTCCTGGAGAGCTTCTTCACATTCCTCTATCCACTAAAACTTACTTCCTCCTTTGAGAGTTTTAAAGAAAGGAATGCACTTGTTCATTGCCTTAAAGATGAAGTGATTTAAGGTAGCTACGCGACCCATGAGGCTTTGTACCTCATTTGGTTTTGAGGTGACCTCATGCCAGTTAAGGTTTTAACCTTTTCAGGGTTAGCTTTAATACCTCTTTGGTTGACTATGTAGCCCAAAAATTTTCCAGAAGTGACCCCAAAAGCACATTTCAAAGGATTGAGCTTCATTCAGTATCTTCTCAGGATCCAAAATGTTTCATTGAAGTTTTCAACATGATCTCCCACCCTTAGGCTTTTCACCAGCATGTCGTCCACATAGACTTCCTTGGTTTTCCCAATTAGATCAGCGAACATCTTGTTGACAAGCCTTTGATAGGTGGCCCCAACGTTTTTCAACCCGAAAGACATGACCTTGTAACAATAAAGATCATTGTCTGTGATGAATGAAGTATGTTCCTCATCTGCTGGGAATATGGAGATCTGATTGTATCCGAAATAGACATCTATGAAGCTTAAAAGCTCATGTCCGGCAATTGAATCCACAAGTTGGTCTATCTTGGGGAGTGGAAAACTGTCCTTAGGGAAAGCTTGGTTTAAGTTTGAGAAATCTACAAAAACCCTCCACTTTGCATTGTACTTCTTTACCAATATTGAGTTAGAGACCCATTTAGGATATACTGACTTCCAAAAAAAATTTATTTTCAATCAGCTTCTTAACTTCATCTTTAAAAGCTTCGTATCTATCTTGGTTGAGAGCCCTTCTTTTTTACCCGTGTGTTGTGATCTTTGGATCAATATTCAAATGATGACACTGATCTTAGATTCTATACCGGCCATGTCTTCGTGCTTCCAAGCAAATACATTTAGATTTTTTAGTAAAAAACTTTTTAGCTCCTTCTTAGCTTTTATGGGTAGATTTCTTCCAACCTGCAATTGCTTGAAAGAATCATGTGGGTCTATTGGGAAGCTCTTCAGTTCTTCCATAGGTGCTGTTCGAGTCGCAATCAATGGTACGAGGATCCAACTCCTCCAAACTTACCGCTTTCTCAGCAACTCTCCTTTTTTATGGATGGTAGGTCTTTTATATGCAGCCTATTCTTTAGAGCTACGTATAGTTCCAAAGGTGGCTTCTTCTTCATAGGCATCCTCCATTTCGACGTCTTTCCCTTGTTCAAGATTTTTTCCTTGTTTAGGACGCCGTACGTATCAATATCTGTAGTGACCATATTGACGTTCCTTGGCTCGACTTTTCGTAGGGAGTTTGAGTAACATTCCCTTGCACTTCTTTGATCGCTTTGAATCATTGTAGTTCCATTCTCCATTGGAAACTTCGTGCATAAATGATGAATAGAAGTGATAGCCTAAAGTTCATTCAAAGCTGGCCTTCCCAATACTCCGTGGTAAGCGGAACGGTTATCAACCACCAAAAATTCCATAAAATGATGAGCAGTTGTAGGTTCTACCCCAATCTCTATTGCTAGAGAGATCTTTCCTTTGGGATGATGCTATCTCCCATGAAAATGTATAAGAGAGAACTCATTGGGGTCAGTTCATGGTCAAATTTTATTTTGTCAAATGTGGTTCCAAAAATGATGTTGACAGAGCTTCCATTATCCACATCATTCTTTTAGGCCATTACGGGCCACAGTAGCCCTCACTACTTGGGAGTCATAGTGTGGACAATGCACATTTGCTGCAACTTCTTAAGTAAATGTGATTAGTTGAACTATTCTTTCGACAGGAGCTTGGTTAACTATGAAACTTTTCATAGGAGGATCTTCAACTTCCCTGGTGTAATTTCTTTGTGAATTCCTAGATCTCCTCCAACGTATGGGCCTCCCAAGATCGTATCAATTTCTCTATGGGCTCATGCCAATCAGTTGTAGGGGGCTTCGTCTTTGCCTTTGTACATCTTCATGTCTCTCAACATCGTTGTCCCTTCTCCTTGGGGAATCATTCCAAGTGGGGCTCCATTGCACAACATTCTCAGGTCATAGAGTCTGCTTAAGAGGATCATCTCTTCGAAGGCGTCTGTCTCTTCCCTGGCTTGTGTCCTGGGGTTGCCTCACAATGTCCCGCATTCTTTTGTACGATGATTATAGGAATGATGATATGTATAATAAACGGGCACTTCGTCCATATTTCTAGGTTCTGTGCCTCGTCCTCTATCTCTCCTTATTTGAGGGTACCTCTGATAAGGTTCGCTTTGATACATTTCTGCACCAGGACTCACTTTCTCATAAGCTAAAGTGGGTACTTGCAGTAGCCAGTGCTTGTCCACGATTGAAAGGGGTCTGGTGATCCATCAAATGGGAGGAGAAGTCCTTGGCTGGCCCTGTTCCTATGATCTCTCAATTTTTCATTGAGGATTTCGCGCCTTATCATTTCCAATAGGAAATCATATGTGGTAGAATCCTTGTTTTGCACATCCCTCCAGAAGAGAGAGTTCATGTCCAAACCTCACCTTATGGCAGTTAAAGCTTTCCTATCTGTTACTTGCTCACAGTAGGTCATATCGTTAGTGAAGAAGAACAAGAAACTTTTTAAAGATTTGCCCTGCTGTTACCGCATATCTTGCATACGTTAAATTGGTCTTTCGCTTTCCTTACTGGTAGCGAAATTTTTTAGGAATGTCTTTTTGAAGTCTAGCAAGCTTCGAATACTTCCTTCTGGCAACCAGGTGTACTAGATTTTGGTCGCTCCACTCAGAGTCAAATGGAAAGCTCCACATTTCATGGCTTTGGTGGCTCCTTTCAGATTCATGTGGGCTTCGAAGCTATTGAGATGTTTCGCGTGGTAGCCTCTCCCATCATACTTTAGAATTTTAGGGAGTATGAAGTGGTTTAGCATGGGAGCATTCCTAATAGCTTGAGAAAATGGTGAATGTTCATTGTCATCGTCGAGGTCATAGGACCTCTGGGGCTCATCCTGCCTATATTGAACGAATGGGAATGTCTGGCTTCACTTCTGGCCAGCTCCCTCCTTTCACGCCTATTTCTAGAGAAGGAATTTGAATTTCCTCATGGAGAGCTAGAATTTCTTGTCTTCTGGATTGAAAAGGCTCATGTTATCTATTTCTAGGTGCAGGAGGGGGTCGAGCCTATTTATTCTAAGGCAATACTAGGCTTAGCCTATCGAAGACGCGACACCTTCTAAGGTAGGTCTTCTGACTCATAATTCGGAGGGAAATTAAATAGGTCCTCATGAGGCCGTTCTGAAGTATAATTAGTTGAGGTGTCAACCCCAACCTCCCTCTCTTGGGGGCTTCCATCCTGTTGTAGTAGTACCCTGCCATTTGGCTTTAAACTTCTTCCTCCTCTTGGTAGTACTGTGACGGATCTTGGAGTGCATTTCCAGGGGCTGCATATGGAGAAATTGGGCATTCTTCTCGACTTTGTATGCTCATCAGCAGCTCATACAATCATGTTCTGCATGGTTATATTTTTCATGTTAACAGCCATTGTGGTGACTTCTCTAGTGAGTCTAGCTGCTATCATGTCCCCATCTCTTGGCCCATCTCTTCTATGTTGTTGGTGGGGCCTTGGGCGAGCAGTTGGGACAGTTTATGAGGGTTTCCCTTCTTCAGGGTGTTATCTCATCTTTCGGGGTACATTTTCTTCACTATTTGAACTCATATCGACAGATATCTCTTTCGACCAAATATTCATTTCTTCAAGGATCAAACAAGTAGTAGATTTATACGGTCATCGCTTAGCCTTTCTAATGGTCTTTTCTTTAAGAACACTCACTTTTCAGGGGTTATGAAATTTCTTCCAAGGTATCTCATACCAGCCCCACGAGATTTTCGTGGTTAACTGTATGTGTTCCCACAGACAGTGTCAATCTGTTGATCCTAGATAATGAGTCAACAGATGTCAGGGCACACTCTCTCCATGTTAAACCAATTTCGATGCATTTCTACTGGAGAAATTATGAGAAATGAGGTAGATTTGGACTTGGGAAGTACTTCACAGCGAGAGACAGAGATGTTTGAGCTCCAGTAGGTGAAACAAAATATGATCATGCTATCAATGATCACCAAACGAGGACAAAAACTAATAACCAAAGAGATCACTAGAATATATGGAAGGATAGAAAACAAGTATTGTAAATTATAAAATCATCTACTTATGTAATTCTTCTACAAAGTATATGATGAAAAACGAAAATACAAACATGTGTAAGAGTATTTGTCAATATTTCTTCTTGATTATATACTTGGGAGTTCAAGACATGAGAAAATGATAATTCTAACTCTAAGTTTTCCAACCTCTTCTAAGTTACAAAATGGATCTATTTATACTATCTTGGCCAACGTGGCGTCCGTTGGATCGGAATCACTTGGCCTTATCTCCTTAGTTGAGGCTTCACATTATTGTCTATTTATACAATTAATACATTGATAAGGGGCCAGTCGCCCTATACACTAGGCTGACACCTTGACATCTTCTATTACAATTACATCAATCACTTATTAAAGATACTCAAATATTTTGCAAGAGACAACGTAGGCTTATGAGCTTCGGATAAACTGAGAGTCTCGGAGCTGGTCTTTTGAGTGGGGGGCTTCAGCTAATTTTTTCGTCTCTTTAAACAGTGCCTCAGTATATGCATAATTTCTTTACATCTTGACCACCTAGATCTTTGTTGACTTTAAACTTTCAAGGGAAAAATGAGCAATCTTATTAGTATACCTTCCACATCAATTTATACAAAATAATCTCTAACTAATTATAAAGAGATAAATGAGAGAGAAAATAACTTAGGAAACTAATTCCCAGCCTTATGTTGCAATTATAGTGACCATTTTGAGCTTGCCCAGTACAAAAATTTCCCCGTTTGATTTTTGAATTCTGATATCATTTTGAAGGGTTTTATACCATTTGGGTTGGTTTTTACACATTTTCGTGCATGGTAATTATAATTCTATATATATGATGGTTTTCAAATTCATTCATCAACATCCAAAATCAAATATCAAACCTGGTTTTTTATATTGTTCTTCAAAGTATATTTTTCAAGTTTTGTTTGCTTGATTCAAACTTGGATTAAGATTTGTTTACTTCTACAAACAATTTGTCATTGAAACCTTCAAGCATTTATCCCGGTAGCGACAAATATTTTTTGAGAACAGCTATTCATAATCGTATCTCAAACCTTCCATTTTGGTGATTTCTTATTGTTGATTTATTTTCGTTCTTCATCTACTTTTCTCAATAATCTCAAACGATAGTTTGAATATGGAGAATCAAACAACAATGGCTACGATAAAGAAGATGAATCAAAACCTTGTAAGACTTGATAGACTCGACGGGTCGAACTTTACAAGATGGAAGGACAAGTTGAAGTTTCTTCCTACAACTTTGAAGATCTTTTATACATTGGATCTAGACTTGGAGCCAATGCTAGAACCAACCCCAAATGACACCGATAAAACAATGGCGAAAAGGAGGAAGAAAGAAGAAAATGAATTGATATGTAGAGGATACATTCTGAACGCTCTCTCTGATTGCCTCTACGATCCCTACATAAATTACACCTCGACAAATGAGATATGGGAATGTTGGAAACCAAATAAAAATTCGATGATGAAGATACCAAAAAGTTTCTTATTTCTAAGTATTTTAATTTCAAGTTTTTGGATAACTTGCCTTTGTTAGGGCAAGTCCTTGAGTTTCAAATCATTATCAATAAAAAGAAGGTCATGGAGATTAATCTTCCAGAAACCTTCCAAGTTGGTGCAATCATTGCGAAATTGACATCTTCATGGAAAGGTTATATGAAGAAAATCTTTCACAATTCCCAAGATTATTTTTTGAATGAAATCCAAAGATATCTTCAAATTGAGAAGAGACAAGGGAACGAGATGGGAATGAACATTCCCATGATAGTACTTCCAAAGCCGATGTCGTGGATCAACCAAACAAATACAACAAGAATTTCAAACAGAGGAAATTCACAAACCCCAACAAAAATTACAAAAACAAGAAGAATTCATAGTTTCTTGTTATGTATATGGCAAGCTTGGACATTATGCTCGAGATTGTAGACATTGCAAACAACCAACGCAAGAAGGCGAAGTGAACACCATTGACAACATCATTGCTACTGTGAGCATTGTGAATTCAGTCGAAGGAATGTTTCAAGGATGGTGATCTGATACTTGTGTCATCATACATGTGAACTATGATAGATCCATTTTTAAAATATATCAAGAAGAGGATGACGGACACATTCAAATGAGAAATGAAGTTCGATCAAAAGTTGTTGGTAAAGGAAGTACGGACTTACAATTTACATCTGGCAAGAAGATCACATTAATAAATGTATTGCATGTATTGGATATGAATAGAAATCTTGTAAGTGGTAATTTGTTGAAAAAATTGGGAGTAAAGTCTACATATAAGTCGAACAAACTTATACTTTCCCGGAATGGTGTATTTGTTGGAAAATGCTATTCTAGTGATGGAATGGTAAAACTTTGTACTATTGACAATAATATCAATAAAACTAAGAATTTAGATTATGTTGTCGGTCTATTTCTTTATGGCATGATAAAATAGGACATGTTGGTTTTTTACTTTAAAAATAATAGTTAAAATCGGAATGATTTCATGTGAAAACATAGAATATAATAAATGTGAAATATGTATTAAGTCTAAATTGATTAAGAAACATCTTCAGAGTGTTGAAATGAAATCGAATTTGCTAGACTTAATTCATTCTAATATGTGTGAATTAAATGGAATGTTAACTAGAGAAGGTAATAGATACTTCATAACATTCATAGATGATGATTCTAAATTTTGCTATATCTACTTGTTGAAACTTAATGATGAAACATTTAACATGTTTAAGATGTACAAAGCCAAAGTAGAAAATCAATTAAATAGAAAGATTAAAATTCTTAAAAGTGATAGGGGAGGTGAATATTTCTCTAGTGAATTTAATTTTTTTTGTGACATGGCATAATATATCGATGTAGTGCACCTAGAACACTCGAACAAAATGATTTGAGCGAAAGAAAGAGTAAGACGCTAGTTGAAATAATGAATGCTATGTTATTAAGTGCTAAGTTGTCAACTAATTTATGGGGCAAAACTTTATCAAGTGCATGTCACAGAGTTAATAGGATTCCTTCAAAACGATTTAAGGTTTCTCCATATGAATTGTTGAAAGGGAGAAAAATAAACATTGGTTATTTTAAAGTGTGGAGGTGTCTTGCCTATAGTAAGAACACGGATCCTAAAAGGAATAAGTTGAGTCCTAAAGGGATCAAATGCGCTTTTGTAGGTATGCCAAAAATAGTAAGACATGTCATTTATTAAACTTAGAAACCAATGTTATTATTGAATCTCGTGAAATAGAGTTCTTTAAGAATGTGTTATTTTCAGATAATAATTCTTTAAGAGAACCTCAAGTGGAGATTCCTAGCTCTACGAGGTCATGGTAGAAAAGCCTTCTGAGAATGTTGAAACAAATGAACTTCACAGAAGCAAAAGAGCTTGAAAGGAGAAAGTGTTAAGGCTGGATGAATTAGACTCTCAACTTA
>CAIGRQ010184469.1:0-10484 GCA_903798375.1 Fraxinus sp. D2006-0159
ATCTAGACGATTCAATCCTTATTGGTTTAACGAGTTTGAAGGTTGGTTGGAGTATAGCGTAGCAAAAGAGGCAGCTTTTTGCTTGTATTGTTATCTTTTTAAAACAAGTAGTGCGAAACAAGGTGGAGGCGACTCATTTGTTGGTGAAGGATTCACGTATTGAAAAGATAAAAAGAGGCTTCGTACTCATGTTGGAAAGCATAATAGTTCACATAATCAAGTTTGCATTAAGTGAGAAACTCTGATGAATCAAGAACAACACATTCAAACGATTTTCTTCAAGCAGTCAGAACAATTGAGAAATGATATCTTGTCCGTCTTATTATATCAATTGATTGTGCTCTAGTTTTGTTAAGACAAGGGCATTCATTTCGGGGCCATGATGAATCTAAGAATTCTCTGAATNAGAACAAATGAGAAATGAATATCGTGTCCGTCTTATTGCATCAATTGATTGTGTTCGAGTTTTGTTGAGGTAAGGGCGTTCATTTCGGGGCCATGATGAATCTAAGAATTCTCTGAATTCAGGTAACTTTCTAGTCCAATTACAATTTCTAACTGATCAAAATCACGGGGTTAAGGCTTTGACATTTGAAAATGCTTCTCAAAATTGTAAATTAGCACCCCTAAGGTACAAAAGGATATAGTACGTGCTTATGCTACTTTGAAAATCATATTTGATAGTTAGATGAAATCATACCCTAAATTACAGTCCATGTGAGTTAAACACTCTAACTCCATTCATATATTACAAAACTTGACACTGTAACTTGCAGTATAATTACGTTATATAAAACCCGTAACAAGTTTTTGGAGCAGTTGTTGGGGATTGTTTTATTTGATTTTTATTGATATTATTACCAATTAGCTTTTATTTTAATTTAGATTTTTTTTTATTTCTATCTCTAATAGTTTCTTTGTTTTTTTATTTTCAGTTGTGTATGCAAAGAGCGAGAAATATCAAACTATAACATGTTGATCTCGAACCAGAACGCACTTTCCATTTTCTAAAGGGTATACAGAGAAACAAATGTGATGCAATGGCATAAAAGGAAGCAATGAAGGATAATGAAAATAATCAACAACAGACTATGTCATACCAGTTGTTAATAATAACTATTCCAGTATCCCATGCCCGGTTGTTGCTGCAAATAACTTTGAACTGAAGCCAGGACTAATATATATGGTACATCAAAATCAATTTGAAGGAGCTCCAACAGATGATCCAAATTCTCATTTGAGTTGTTTTCTAGAGATCTACAATACTTTGAAAATGAACGGAGTCATTGATGAGGCAATTCGACTTCGTCTTTTTCCTTCTCCTTGAGGGATAAAGTTAAAGCATGGTTCCAATCACTACCATATGGATCTATTACTACTTGGGATGACCTAACTCATAAGTTTCTCACCAAGTTCTTCCCACCTTCCAAGTCAGCTCAACTGTGAAATAAGATTAGTCAATTCGATAGTCAGACTTCGAACTATTTTACGAAGCTTGGGAGAGATTCAAAGACCTGCTTAGAAGATGCCCTAAACATGGTTTTCAGAGTTAGATACTAATTGAGAACTTCTATAATGGGTTAAATGGACAGACAAGAATCTTAGTGAATGCAGCCACAGGAGGTACTTTAATGGCTAAAACAGGAGATGTTGCATATTCCTTTTTGGATGACATGGCTATAAATAGCTATCAATGTCCAATTGAGTGTTCAAGTTTAAAGAGAGTAGCTTGCCTTTATGAGGTGGATCCCATTACAACCCTTTATGACTCAATTGTCCTCTTTCACAACTCAAATAGCTGCATTGACATCACTAGGAACTAAAAAAAATCAGATTCTATCAAGGCAGCTTCTAATACATACCATGATTCTGAGACGAAGAATGAGCAAGTACAATATGTGAATGACAAAAATTTCAATCAGAGAGGAAAATACTCAGCAAACGAGTACCATCTAGGACTGCGAAACCATGAGATCCTATCTTATGGTAACAATGCGAACATGTTGTAGCCACCACCTGGGTTCAATAATCGGGCTTCTGAAGGAAAGCCATCATTGGAAGATATATTGGGTACTTCTTTTTCAAAGACGAAGACGAGATTCATAAGGATGAGTCAAGACTTGACAACATCGAGACTCACGTAACCAACATGGGGAACTATGGTAAAGAATCTAGAGGCACAGATTGGTCAACTAGCAAGCACAATAAATTTACAACAGCAATGGAAGTTTTCCAGTGACACCAAGGTAAACCCAAGGGAACAATGCAATGCTATCACATTGAGGAGTAGAGAAGTAGTTGAAGAGAGCAAACCAACAGAGGATTTGATTCTTACACCTATTTCGGATCATGTTGAAGAGCAGAAGGTTAAGGCAGAGGCAACAAAGAAGACTTCTAAGCCTAACTCAATCTCATTCCCAAATAATCCATCAGTCTTGAAGCCACCACTACCATATCCATAGAGATTCTTGAATAAAAAGTTTGATGAGCAGTTTGTAATCAAGAAGATCCACATCAACATTCCTTTTGCAGATGCTTTGACACAAATGCCTAATTATGCCAAATTCCTGAAAGAAATGATGTCAAAGAAAAAGAAGTTGGAGAGGTTTGAGATAATGAAATTAACAAAAGAATGTAGAGCCATTTTCCANCAACATTCCTTTTGCAGATGCTTTGACACAAATGCCTAATTATGCCAAATTCCTGAAAGAAATGATGTCAAAGAAAAAGAAGTTGGAGAGGTTTGAGATAATGAAATTAACAAAAGAATGTAGAGCCATTTTCCAAAAGAAGCTCCCTCAAAAACTAAAGGATCCAGGCAGGTTTACAATTTCGTGCACAATTGGCGAGTCTACCATTGATAAGGCATTGTATGATCTAAGGGCTAGCATCAATCTAATGCCCCTCTTCTTATTAAAGAAATTAGGACTTGGAAAAGTGAAGCCTACTACTATCACTTAACAACTAGCTGATAGATCCATCATATACCCAATATGTATTGATGAAGATGTATTAGTAAATGTAGACAAGTTCATCTTTACGATGGATTTTATGGTGTTAGATATGGTAGAAGATCAAGAATTACTATTGATTCTTGGTTGGCATTTCTTGACAACTAGAAGAGCGTTGACTAATATACAAGGAGGAACATTGACATTGCGGGTTGATGAAGGGCAAGTAATTTTCAACATCTATCAAGCAAAGAAATCCCAAGAAAAAGTCAACACTTACCACATGGTCAAATCAATTGATGGAATGGAGGGTAAAGATTTCAAAAGATAATTGTTCAATGATCCTCTAGAGCAGTACATGGAAACCAATTACTCAATGATTGATACAAATGCTACTAGACGCTATACGAGGACCAAGGAAATAGTTGACTTCCTCTTAGCTCGTGAAACATACCCACAAGAAGGAAAGAAGAACTACATAGAAGAACATTTGAAACCTCCCAACATTGTTGAATCAAAAGAGGTTCTGAAGGTTATATCGGAGTTGAAGCCGCCTATTAATGCTAGTGGCCATGCTATTTCGAAGAAAAATCCAAAGCCAAGTAAAAAGTTTGGAAGCATGAATGGAGGAGTGCTTCTTGAAGATCTAACATAAGGAATTCTGGCAATGTCAAGCTAATGATTGTAAAGAAGCATTATATATATATACTTGAAAACATTTGTTTGTTTATGAATTATAATAGAGTTGTGTTGCGGTTAATTTCTACATATTCATGTGAAATGTGAAATTATATATGCACGTAAGTTGATTGTAGCATTGCACACAAATAGGTTGATAGAAATTGATAGGTTAACATAGAGCACTTAGATGCCCAAACACATAACCTATGATTCACTACATCCTTAACCTTATATAGCATAATTTTGAGTGTTTGATGCCGGTAAAAGAGATTATTTAAACTTGTGAACATTCCGTGCATATTGAAAAGAAAAATATTGGTATGGAGTGTTTTTAACTTTCAAGTATGAACTAGGTGATGACAGTATGGTAGAGATCTAGCCCCTTTTAATTCCACTTTTCTTGTAAAGAAAAGAGCATTCCACTTGTTAACTCTATACCTCATGCGCAACACCTTTTTGACTGGAGTTAGTAAGTCCGTTGGGGTATCTTGAAACCCGGTAACCTTTGACCTTTAAAGTTGGGGAGTTATCGATTAAAAACTTGTCATATGGGTCAAAAGGAGAAGAAAAAAAAAAGTGAGGTTGATCTTGAGCTAAAACTATCAAAATAGGCAAGTAATTGTACAATTTTGAAATAACTGTAGGGGTTTAGATAACTAGTGGGTTTGAATTACTTAGTATAAGCTTGATTTTCGAAGTACTCATAATTTAGGAGAATCATCACATACATAAATTGTTGACATTGCCGGTTAGATTAAGCCATATTAGAGTGGTTTAAGAAATTGATAATAGAAAATCAATCTTAGAATACACATTAAGAAGAGAATAAAAGAAAACAGATTTGGAGGCGTGAATCCCACGAGCGAATAAATGATATATTTGACTTCTATGAACGAGAGTTGAACAACTTGTGAATGGATAGTGTTGCACTTGATTCTTCACACACACACACCCGTGTTGCATTGAATAGGTGAAAATTTGATTTTTGCATTGTAACTTTGAAGTAGTTCATGATTTTGATATCGTGTTTTCAATCCTAAGCTATAAAAGCAAGCTATCTGACTAAACTTGTTACAGGTAAGTTCGCTTGTTAGTTTTGTTCGTGTGTTTTCATTAGTTTCTTTTCCTTTTCTTGTGTGTTTGCTCAGGGACTAGCAAAGTATAAAGTTTGGGGGTGTTTGATGAATGTGGTTCACTCATTGTTTTATTGCCTCTGAAACTTGTTATTTTGATTGTTTTTAAGAGTTTTTAAGATATTTTAATTTGTTTTAATATCGTTTTATAGGTTAGATGAAATGGTGTTAATGGTGTAGAACTTGGAGAAAAGAGTGATGTTGTCATGAATCAAGGAGAAGTTGATTGTTGGTTTGGTGAAACTTGATGATTGTGGGCTAAATTGAAAGAAATAAGTGAATATCGGCGAAAAATGGTGAAATCCAAAGTTTGAGGACTCAATTGCAGCTTTTCAATAGTTAATTCGAACCATGAAATGATAATTGAAGATTACTAAGAGTTATTCGATACAATTCGAAGTCAAAAAGGAGTAAAATATGATCAAAATATTTTCACAAATCAATTCTTAACCACACAAGTATGTTCTAGATTTTTAGCCGGAGATTGAGCCCCATTTTTGTTGATATAGTAAATGTTCGAATTCGAGAAATTTATATGAAATAAAGTTGTAGCCCTTTGAGTTATCGTTTCAACGTATTTTGAATCATCTCAATCGGATGTTGGATAAAAGGTTATTATTAAAATACTGAAAATGTGTAGTACTGAATTTTTACCTGAAAGCGGGCGCCGCAAGGCCACTATTGCTGAATATCAATAGCATTCAGCATCGCAGCGCAACGCAACGCTTGGGCCAATAGGGAGCGACTAGGCAAGAAAAAGGGTTTTGAATATATTGGTCTCTTTTTAAATCACAATCCAACCCTAAACTTTTCAAATACTTCATAATGATATAAATATAACCATAAAGACCACTTTTTAATTAGAATTCATCGAGTCAAAAGCAACAATTCAAGGGGACAAGATTCAAGAAATCAAGGAGGAAAATGCAACTTGATAAAGAAGATTGATTCGACACTCCAAAAAATAGTTTTATATTTCTTCTATTCATATTATTCTTTGTGAATTGTATAAATTTCACATCTCATATCATGAGTTTTATAATTCTTCTACGGTTTGATAAGCCAAAATTCGAGGATATGATTTCATTTTAATTTGGAATAGAAATATTGGAACTAATTTCTAGAATTAATTTTTACCCGACACTCGAGAAAGAAGGTAGAATTATATTAGAGTTCTTACTTATAAACATGGAAGAGTAATTAGAGATAAGTAGTTTTTGAAAATCATATTTGACAGTTAGGTGAAATAACCTAGACTGTTCTATATCGATTAATTCATATAACTTGCACTTATATTGAGTTCGTCATAGCCATCCCTAATTTAGATAGAACATTGATTCAAAAATTCATTTATCTAGATAAAATAGAGGCTACACAATTATAGTACTTAGTATAAAATTAAATTATAATTCGTGTGGGTTTGACACTCTAACTCCATTCATATATTACAAAACTTAATAATGTACACTTGCGGTATAATTACGTTATATAAAACGCATAAAATGGGATGACCAATCCAATATTTTCCTATTCGAGCTGCTTGCTAGTTCGTACGAGCTAGCCTACAAGTCAAATCTAGGAGAGCCATAGCTGCCTATGATTTGGTGGCACTAAGTTTCCATCATACTCAATTATGCGTCCTACGGTCGGGCTGCGTAATTCAAAATTTGGAATTCTTTGTTTTTGTTAACATTTTTGTTTATACAGGAACATTTCTAAAATAATTTATTCACAAACTTGATGGTTTTTTATTTGAAAAATTTGAAGTTTCAAATTCATTAGATTAGGTTACTTTTATTTATTTTATTAAAAAAATTGTATACGGAACATTAAATTCCGTACAATTTTGATCGTGCATACAAATCATGTAGTTGATCTTGTGCCCGAATAAAGGGAGAGAGTTTTTACAACTTAAAATTTCTTTTATAAAAAACGTTTGCAAAATTTATTTATTTTTTTTTTTCAAGTTTACCATTTCACAAATTTTCAACTTCATTGTTAACAGGAAAAACGTTGAATTAAAAAATGGTGGGGCAAGCTGATCTGCATATTCTAAGTCGGTATGTGATCCACTCACCCCCAAAGTGAGCATGGGTTAGCTCATCTCATGGATCTAGCCGAGCTCGACAATCGACAAGTAAGGCTGAATCGACTCGGTTCATTAACATTCCTACACCAATCTCTATCTCCCAAATTATCACAGGTATGAAATCCAAGTAAAATACTCAGCCAAATTTTCGCCTATGATGGCACTAAGTTTCCACTTAATCAACATACCGATTTGCACAATGCACACACACGAAGTAAGGCAACAAAGTAAAGGAAGACAGTATTACGGGCGAATCCAACTTATTTCATTACTCAACAATAATACAAGACACGAATGAACAATGAAGGGAACACAACAATTTCTGTGTCTCATCAGTCATACCTTCTCCTATTTATAGGTCAAAACTCATGTGCAGTTAATACCCTTAACTGCCAAAGGGATAAACCAACCCAGTTGGCTAGAAAATGCTAGAAATCGTATCCCACAACTATTCCCAGCAACTGCTCACACTTTCCACTAGTATGGACTCCGAAAACTGCCCTGCACATGTGCCCCATTTGGACACCCAAATTTCTGGACTTCAGCCCACTAACAATAAGTCGAATCAGCCCATGTCTTGCTAATCTACAACACTTTACCCATGAACAACAAGTTGGATCAACATATACCTTGTCAATCTGCAACACCTTGACACCAAGCCAAACTGAGGCATCATTCCCACATTTTCCTTGTCCGAAATTCGAAGTGTGCACCATCAACACATATTCCCACAAAATCCCGATATGAGTGCAAGATATTCACATGCCATTGCGCATGTCAACCTTCAAAGGGCCGACACAAATCCATTGCAACTATCTACCGGGCGTTGTCAGCTCCAACCACTTTTGCTTCTTGGAAGTTTAATTTGAGAGTTTGACATTTAGATCTTTCATTGCAATGAAATCAATCCTATCGCAATTAGCACTATTGATGTGGCCTACTGAAGTACCAGTCACGTTTAAAGTTTCAAATTCAAAAATATTTCTCTTAGAAAATTGGCCATAAACATTGTCGAATTGCAATTACTAAGAAATTAACACGTCAGATTGACTATTTGGCTAAATTTAAATTGATTTATCCACACATTATGTGGAATCTATTGTTTAAATTATTATATAAATTCCTGCAAACAAGCTTTAGGTATGGTGCATGTTGTTCCACTAAGTTCCATTTCCAAGAAAAATTGCTTTTAAACTTGACTTAACATCTTCTAAGACAATCAAATTTCGTCTTTTTTATTTATTTATTTTGGTGTTTAAATTTAAGAGTAAATTAACTTTTGAATGGAAACTTTGAAATAGGATGAAAGTCGACAACAATAACGTCGAGAAACAACTGCATTTTTTTCTAAATACAACTTACTACTTAAGCTTATTTATTGGTAATTTTTTTAAACTAATGCCCATCATTGGTTGACAATGGAGTGGGAATGTGATAGGTCGGCTATATCCACCCCCATCATTCGAGTATTTTTGTCACCGTCCAACATTCCCATAACCAGTTAATGCAGGATGGGGTAGGTTCCTTGCCCATTTTATCGCTCCATTTATTTATTTATCTATTTTTTTATATATTTCGTTAGTAAATATTATTACATTTTTTTATCAAATTGTTAAGAACTCATGTCATTTAAAAATGATTAAAAAATATTTTATTTTTACTTGATAAAAAATTTAAATTTGAAATTAACTTTAAAAAAGGATGGGTGGTGGGGCGGGAACTATGTTTTCTATACCCGTCTCGTACCCATTTCGGGGTAATGACCTCTGCTCCCTCCCCGTCCCACTTACCTGGTTAGACGAGAAATCACGCCATTCGGGACCGGGCCCGTGTGTATCAAGTTGAACGAATTTTTTAGTCATTTCTATGCCTATGTTTGTCTACCATTCTTTTAAAACTTTTTTCTACATATTCATTTTCAACCATATATTCACATAATAAAATATTTTATACATAAATTCAAAATCTTTTCTTACTTTTTAACCACACATTCTCTAAAAAATCACTATCTAAAACAACGTTTTTCTAAAAAAAATAATATCACCAAACATGGGCATAGTAAACAAAAATTAATAAGCCCTTGTTTGAGCCCGATTTTTTGGTTAAAAATGTGATTTGAATAAGAACGTGTGATTAAAATGGAGCTTAAACATAGGCTAATAACTTATTTTTTTCTACTTCGCAGAAATAAAACAACTATTCAGTAGTATATTTAAGTAGGTATGTGTGCATGTTTGCAAACTTATAAACTGGTCAAACTGCATTTTTATTAACACATTTTGTAGAATTCACAATTTTATACGTTTATTATTCACACATTCGTAGTATCACAACTTATAGTTTAATAAAAGTCATGCCAAAAACAGATTTTTATTCAAGAATGAGATTTTATTAGAAAATGTCCACGTTCAATTCATCCTTTAAAACCTTGTCCCATTCCAGATATGATGAAATAGAATAAGCCCATGTTTGGTACGTAATAAAATTTTTATTTTCATTCTTTTACTTATTTTCAACCACACATTATTCAATAAAATAATATATACACATTATTATTTTAAATATTTAACAATTTCTTTATCTTTTGATTTCTTGAAAAAGATAAGAAACCAAACAAAATCAATCACTTCAAATCAATTTTTATAGAGGAATTTAAAGGAAATGTCCACTTTCACATGGTCATTTGTAAAAATGTCCATTTTGTAATATTTTAGATCAAAATACTCTTGTTAATAATTTATAATTCCACCATAAAGACAAAAATGTGCATACAATTAAATATTTTGTAGTCCAATGAAATTTTGACACATAACATACCCTATTTATTTCAAAAATACACTTATCAAATCACAATAAATGTTATATTTCTTATTGACACAAGTATAAAATATCGAGAACTATATTTCAATGTCAAGAACTTTATGAAATATAGAGAATTCTCATATTTAAAATGAAATCTCGTTCTAAATAAATGAAGTATCAAAATAAATATGGTTCAAATATCGATAACGTCATTTTAATGTAGCTTCTCATGGAAGCTATTTCTTATTCTCGAAATTCGTGACAAATTGAAGAAAAAAAAATCATTTTCGTTAAGGATGTAATAGACAATTTAGTACTAAATTTGGCTATTTTTGCAATAGCTATCAAAATTAGACAATTTTTAATTGACAAGCATGAAATTAGCAATTTTTATAAATTCGCCATTTTTACATTACAAATAAGGAAAATTTACATAGTACATACTCTATATGTGGTGTAAATACACTTTGCACATCATGTTTTGAGGGTGTTTGATGTGAATTAAAATCAGATTTTTAGTGAATTGTGATAGAGGTTTTTGAAATGTGTAATTGAAAAGATGTGAGACCCATGAAAGATGTGGTTAATATTGATTGTTTGACTTTGATTTAAATTAAATTCAAATTTTAATTCGGCTCAAACATGCTCTTTATATGTTTATATTTTGTACAACATGTTCTGCAAAATGGTTACAAGAAGCACCCAACGCTGAACGATTTACAAATATGTTAAAGTTTTGAAACAACAAATTACAGGTAAATAGTTAAACAGATAAAAATATCATTAATTGAAACAAAAAATTACACTCAATTTATTATTGATGTAAAG